>CAEGAE010054148.1:0-18509 GCA_903067095.1 Girardinus metallicus
TTGTCTCAGAAACTACAAAGAAATATCCTATAATTTTCTTTGTCTCAGAAACTACAAAGAAATATCCTATAATTTTCCAGACACGTAAACTAGACCTGCAACCTGTGGTTATTCTAAAAATGACTCATAAGTATTCATAACACATAACAGGTAAAAAAAAATTAAAAGCACTCACTTGTTTACTTTCTCTTGTCTTTGTCTACAATTGCAATTTTCCCAACCACCTTCCTCCATTTAATATCAAGCCAACCTCCGTCCGTCTCATGCACGCCGCCACAATCAGTCCACTTAGAAGGGAATGCAAATCTGTAATTAGCCGAATCACGTTAACTGGAGATGAAACCGTTGACGCCGCCCAAATTGGATTTTCTCTGACGCCTTCAATAATACCCCGTCTCAATATAAACTCTTAATTAGCCACCGTTGCTTCTCTCTAACAAGGCATGAATCTCCTTAGAAAAAGTAAGACAACCTCCAGCAAAGCTGTTGTTGTTTGTAATGTTTTGTGCGGCTGTGTCTTTACATGCTCTATGAAATTTAAAAGCGTGAGAGAGACAATTGTGTGAACGTAATCAATTATCTCCGAGCATACATTAGTAAAACGTACTCAGTCTTTTAAAAGTTCTCTCATTGGGTTTCAAACACAAACCTGAACGTATTTAATTGGGATTCTTATGACAGAACAATGAAAAGTAACGTTGAAATGAAGTGGAGTGAAAAGGACATATAACTCAAAGATCCTTAGACATCAAATCCTCAGCAGTGTAGTGGAGTTGCACCAACTAGTTGACCTTTAGACCAGGTGATTGTGAGCGCTGCAATGACTTCTTATCTTTCACACTGACAAAACAGATTTTCCAATAAGATAGAAAGATGAAGAACTAAATCACCATGACACCTTCATCTTCACCTACATTTCTTGAGGTACAATGTGACGTTTGAAAAATGTTCCATCATCACGTTGTACATTTTTAAAAAGAGACCCAGTGAATATAACTGATAATCCTCCACACACAATGAAAGCCACAATCGTTTCACCCATCCAGCTCTTCTTGTCTCTTCAACCTTTGTTTGCCTTCTCCACTTAGCAATGGGATATAAAAGAGATATATTAAAGAAATCATATTTGCAGTTTCCCCTTCAGGTGGTCATTAATATTCAAGTTTAAAACCATCTGGGTTTGGTTTCCAGCCCATCTTTTTGGGGATAGATTCTTGAAATAAGTCAGATGAGAGGAAAAAAAATGTAAACTATGCTTTGGAAGTGGGCCAGTTTGCACCAGTATGCAGAGCCAGCACTTATTTTTTTCCACTTCAAGTAATGATTTAACAGACATATATTCACAGTGAATGACTAATGGCAGGCAACATATAATACAACAGATTATCAGTGATTTTGGGTTCATAACAAGCTAAGAGTTTAGCATAATAGCTGGCAAAACCTGTGTTTTCACAAGTTGTGTTTTAAAGAATCTGTTTTCTGTCATCATGAGTAATGAATGGAGGACACAAGCCCAGAGATGTAGAGGAGCGAGAATTATTTAATGACTAAAAAAAAAAATTAAACAAAAACTTACAGCAGGATGTGGGACGAAAACCAGGAAACAGGCATAGAAACACAGAAACGGCACTGAGATATGTGAGAGGAGATGGTGAGGATTGATGCAACCTGAAGAGCCTAAACACTGACGAAGAGGCGGAAGTGACAAAATAACCAGAAGAGGGGAGTAGATGCAGCTGGGGAAGGGACCAGGAAGAGATGATGGAGAAAATGAGAAATAGTAGGGAAGAGAAGAATAATGGCAGCTGAGGGAAGAATAAGAATATAGAAAGCAAAAAGAGTGTAAAAAAAAAAAAAACAGTAATGCACTTAATATCCCAGACTGGTAACAGTTCTTCACACTTCACCAGACGCAGTCACATGCCGCCATGAACTGGATCACGCCTCATGAGACAGATTTCATCATGGTGAGACATTCCACTGTACTTTAATATCACAAGATCTGCATCACACCTGTAACAGCAACACAAAAGAGTGAAAAGAGATTTAGAAAAAAAATAAGTCTCTCAAGTGTCTGATATGAATTTTGTCATGGTGCAGACGTAAAAAGAACACACTGCCCACAACCAGCCCTTTTCGTCTCACGCACAATAAATGAGTTAAAAAAAAAGTAGAATTCAGAAGGAAAAAAAAAAGTCTGGACTTGTGGGATGTGGATCAATGATAACTGATAATTAGACGGCACCACCACGGCAAGACAACTAATTGTTATCATCAGATTAAAGGAATAATTGTGTGTGAACACATCATCAAAACATGGCAGTGGCAAATTTGATCAGAGCAGATGTTGAATTAATTGGTTTTGAGGCTGATTGCATTAATGCTCTGAGTCTATTAGTGATACAGAGGAGTAATTAACACTCTGCCTCTAACTTACATGTTGGCAGCGGGACCCTCGACACACACAAAGGAAGGTGATAAAACTTCCTCCACACCGGCAAGTGTTTGTTCCCGTTTTGGAGAAAATAATAGTTTCCCTCTTTTGCTTTGTTTTCTTCAGAATGTTATCAGTTAGTTTCCAGCCACAAATTAAAAGAAAAAAACAATACAATGAGAAGGTCTTTGATTTATCATCAAAAATACACACTCGCCTAATTAGCAGCATATTTTTTTTTTATTAGTCTTTACTTGAAGCCAAATTTGCCTCCTCTGCTCTTCAATGCGCCTTTAGAATTTATTTGTTTTCTTCTCGGTTCGGATGTTGGCAAATTTAGATGTTTTGTGATCATATTTCAAGCTTCTAAGTACAGTTTAATCTTTGTCTGAAAAATATTATATTCAACCTTTTATCTTAAATGCGAAATTACAGTTACCACTTAAAGCATGTTGTGTAATCTAAAAATCAGAGCAGCGATTTGGTTCGTCATGAAACGGTGAAAATGCTTGAGAGCTCCGTGTTTGGAGAGGGTTAAAGGAAGGGCTCACAACTGATCCATTTTAATGACTTAATGGGAAGCTTATGATTCTGACATTTCCTTTAAAAAGTACTTTTGCTGCATAGACCCAACAAAATTGGAGACCTCTGGTGTTAAAGTCCCATGCTTTTTACGCCCACTATCCATTTCAAACAGTGTACGTAATACATTAAAAGCCTTTTTTTTTTAACCACCACAAAACCTTTTTGATTCAAAATGTGTCCTCTAAAGAAAAAGATGTCAAATATACAGTAAATGTTGTTTCTAAGAGACAGCCTTCCAGTGTGAAAACGAGCTATTTGCGCAAGCAACAGATTTGTTTCATACTATTAATGATCGTGGCCTCTTTGAAACCAGATAGTTTCATACAGTGCATTAAAAGAAATATTCCGATGTGATTCAGTGAGGACAAAAACGCTGATTTTTCTGTGTTAGCTCACTGAGGATGCCCAGAGGGATTTCCATTGGCTAGATTCCAGAATAACTGAATACAGAATTTTTGATGTTTTTCCTTTACATCTTACTGTGACTGTATGATGTTTTTATGATGTGATTTCATGATTCTGATAATTGAATTTGACAAAATGTAATGTTTGTCACCTGCCACTCCGGGCTGACAGTCCTCCTGTTCTCTGCTGGAGACTTGCGCTGTGAAAATTTCCAACGTTTCATGGCTCTGGTAAGGCACCATTCATCCATTAGTGGGTGGGACGTTAACTACTTTAGGACTTCTTTGGCAAACATGTTTTCATCTCCCCTTCTAACTTTTATTGGAAACACAAAAAACATCTCTAATGAATGAGTTTTTTTGTGAATTTAAGGAAGTTATTGCCATTTTCATCAACCCTTTCTAATGTGATATTTCAAAATGTACTACAAAACGCTTCAAACCATGTAACTTGTGACTGTATGACGTTTTTATGATGTAAAGCCCTTTGAACTGTCTTGTTGTTGAAATGTATTATACAAATAAATTGGAACTTGCCGTTCTTGAGTCTTATGTGGTTTGTGGTTTTGTGTGTTTACATGAACTGACCACACCACCAGAACGTCCTGACTTCATGATTTCCTTGTATCGGGTTTCCAGTGCATGGAGTCTTCTTCTGTGGGCCTGTGAGTGAAACAATCCCCAGTAAATCAATTCTGTCCCCACATATTTTAGCTAGACAAACCAGCACAAACATTTTAAAAAATATAATTTTTTTTTATCAATTTTGTTAAATTTTGTTAATGTGGAGGGAAGGGCCAGTTGGTCTCCAGTGACCTCTACAACCTTTTTTTAACTTGTAACTGCACATATGAAAAGTGTTGCTACACGAACCAGCACAAATGTTGCATGGTTGATTGACAACATTTATGTATGTCTTTAAAATGACAGCGGCACAAACAAAAATTTTTGCTGCACAAACCTTTGACCCCAATTTCATGTATTTTGAAGACTTCACTCAGGTGTATTGGTATGGCATCATTGTGTTGTATTGGGATTTTCAGTTTATGTAAAAGACACACAAACCTTATCGATACCAAATGGAAATCATACTTTACTGTAACTTTTATTCCTCTTGGAAGGAAGAGGTGTGCTTTTATCTACCAGGTGTTAAAATCCTGAACATGTTCTACTGACCCTGTGTTGATTTTCAAAAACGCACCAAAAACCTTCACACTCCAAGTTCATTGTCATGCAACTGATGTCAGCATCCTATTATTCTGGTCACTACTGCTAAATTAAACAGGGTCAAAATATAAAACAATGTGGCTTATTAAAGCAGTTGTTGCACTTTCTTTGGCAGTCGCTGATCTGACAGAACGCAGCGGTGTTCATATCATTTTCTTCTATGAGAAATGAAGACAAATTGCTCCATCTCAGATGTATTAAACTTTGAAAAGTCTTCAGCTCAGTGTCAGGGTTATTGCATTTCAACAAGACCACATTGGCCTCTGTCAGGGTTGTTACATTTTATGAAAAGATCGCAGACACACTCTGTCAAACAAGTCCATTCTTACCACTACTTGTCTCAGCGCTCAAACCACATTCACATCACTGCCTGAGGCTAAATGTGTTAGTGTTGACTAAATCATTCCCATAATGGTATTGATGTAAACAGAAAGTGTCACACCAGCACCTATCATCTCAAGGATTTCACAGGTAATGACATTCATTTTAATACTTTACAGAATGAAATGACGGGCAAATATATAAATTAATGAATGATAGGTGTTCAAAGTTTAGCATGTGTTTTAGATGCATAGTAATAGATCCCACATACTCACACATACTTCAATTCATAAAGAGTCAGCGCAAACCAGTCAGTAGGATGCGCATTATGACTGCCGCTTTACGTGACTCAGTAACAGGTGAGGTAGAGCAGAGGCTAGCTAGAGAGGCTAGGCGCCAAACTAGCTCATCATACTCTCTAGTACCAATTGAGATTTTGGGAAATGAAGGAACATCATGAGAAATGTAGGCAATCGCTACACTTCAGTATGAAATCTCAACTGTCCGCTCACAGAATATGCACAGTATGCGGGACTATGTGGGAACCTTAGATAGATATGTCATGCTTGGCTGCATTAGGTTTGGGATAAATGATCTTAAATTGTAACTAACCCCCAAAAGTCAGTAAGTTTTTGCCAATAAACTATCAAAAAAAGGTTATTTAGTGTTCCATCTTTACGTTTCTGTGTAAATTCTGCCATTTTTGTTTGAATTAGTTTAGTTCTCTGTTATTTTTACTACACTGGACTTTTTGCTTGCGTGCATGGTTCTCATGTCTGTCTCTGTATTGTCCTGCGACAGACATGGCGACCTGTCCAGGGTGACCCCGCCTCTCGCCCGAAACGTTCGATGGAGATCGGCACCGGCAGCCCTCCTGACCCCACTAAGGGACAAGGGTGAACAGAAAATGGATGGATGGATGAACTTTTTCCTTTTACTTGAGTAACTTTATTATGAAATATCGCTATTTTTACTTGAGTCTGGATTGTCGAGCCACTGTGAGTAACTTCACTGGATGAAGAACATCGATAAACATCTGATCTGGTGAACTTACTGATGGTGTTTCATCCTCCAGCTGAAACCTCTCATATTTGGGGAGAAAATCTTCAAATTGTGATGAACAGGAAAGACATGAGTCCAGTAGACTCACACTTTCCTTCACACTGAATCAAAAATGTATAAGCAAATTTTCTTAAACAGATTTGTAACTGACGCACATAACAGCACGCTGGCAACCATAAATTTGGGAGTTCTTCACATGCATGTTTGGAGGAGTTAATGGTCTGTCAGATAACAGCTGTTAGTTTGTGTTCATGTTTTGAAGTCTTCCTGAGGGTGTGAGCATGAAAAAGACTTTCTGTTGAGGGTGATCACAGAGGATGAAGTTTGTTCTGTGCAGTAATGAACTGCACTGACATTACAGGTACTTTTGCAAGCTGCTGCCTGGCCCAGACTAGTTTCACCTGATGTTAGTGGAAACTGCTTTTATACTACAGAGTGCTAAGGTGAAATAGGAGTCTGTGGACCACACATTTACCACAACATAGGGATACTTCTAGACGGGAAGCTAACCAATAGCCAGCTTGCACATCCAGCTGCATTTAGAGGCACTGTTTTGGATACAGTCAAAGACAAAAGCACAGCAGTCTTACCTGCAGCTGTAAACTTCATGTTACCTAACACATTAGCATGAGAAAATGGTGGCAGCCATCATCTACAAACAAAGCCTGGCCACATGCTCTGCTGCCCGGCCTCCTTCTGTGAGAACACCACTTCCCATGCATTCAGCATCCTTCAAACACCCTTGACAGCTGCCATTGTCTCCAGAATCTGAAACTGGCCTAATAATGCATAAGGACAGCTAAAAAGAAAAAAATCTGGAGTAAAATATGTGTCTCTGCAGATCCTTAAAAAGTCATGAATTTGGGGTGCTGTGGTGGCGCAGGGGTTAAGCACGACCCACCAAAGGAGGCTTAGTCCTTGACGAGGCCGTCGCAGGTTCGAATCCCAGCCTGGTGACCTTTGCTGCAGGTCTTCCCTCTCTCCTGTCCAAGCACTTTCAAATAAGGGCCACTGGAGCCAAAAAAAAAGAAGAAGAACAAAGTCGTGCGTTCATATATCTAAGGACTTAAAATGTGTTACATTCACAAAAAAAAAGTAAGTTGCAAAGATGGGACTTATGGCTTTTTGAAGTGAGCGGACCCTGAAGATTTGGTTCCCTCAAAGAACCGTTCAAACTGTCCCTGAGAGAAAGCCATTAGATCCACCATGTAGTTTCATTTGAATTGCTTTCACGGGTCAAGTTTATAAAGAAAGTTGAATCATCTGTATGAAGCAAATAACTGCAGTATGTTCTTGTAGAAAAAAATATGTATGTATTTTCATAAAATATAGAATTTCAAAATATAAATACACACAAGTGTTGTGTGTATTGGTAAAATCTTAGTGGTATTTGTAAAATAGAAACAAAATAAAATCTAACAAACAGTAGAAGAAAAAAAGTGAACTTGAGTTGGGGGTGGGGGTGTGTGTGTGTGTGGGTGTGTGTGCTGCAAACAATTTGAAATCACACAGTCCCAAAGGGCAAAATTCAGCTATTTTTCAGGCTTGCAGGAATAAAGCATCAATTTCATTCTTTTTTTTTTTTTCCAATCCTCCTAAGAGGTTTCTAAATAAAAAGAAAAAAATGAAAAATTATAATTTTTAAAAAATCAATTAGCTCGAATTTGCAGTTATGCTTCACTGTTTACTAATTAAAATTATGCTGTAATCACAGCAATCAGTAGTAAGCAGACACCAATCATATCCCACCAAAACAGGAAGCCACTTCTTGTAGGGGTGAAATAAAAGCTGAGGACAGCAGCAGAGCTGCTGGTCATCTGGTTCTCATGTTCTGTCAAACACACATTTCGGATCAGCGCTACTTTTATTCATTATAACAATGTGTTTTCTTTTTCACACTAATGAGCCATTTAAGGGACTTTTTTAACACTGGATTATTTCAAATCAGAACAATACATCAAAACTACACTGAGATTAGTCCAGTGTTTTCTACTTCCACTGATGTGAAGAAATGTTTGCCTCCTTGTGGATTTGTTTTTGCTTTTTTTTGTCACACTGAAATACTTCAGATCACCAAACACATTATAATATTTAATAAGGATAACTCAGGCCAATTGGAAAATCAGTTTTCAAATGACAATTATTTCATTAAGGGAAAACAATCTTTAGATTTAACAAAAAGGTAAAAACAGAAGAAATCAGTATAAGAACAAAGGCTTTTTAACAGCGTTTTGTTAGCAAATAAAGTCATGGCAAAGGCTCCCCAGGCTGTCCGGCTTCTATGTAGCTGAGCTGCAGAGAGCCAGTGGCAGGACTTTAGAACTGGGTGATGTGTTCTATCCTCCTGGTTTTAGTGAGAACGCCAGCAGCAGTGTTCTTGGTCAGCTGGAGTTCAAGTGATGGAAGGCTGACTTTGTAATTGTCTTTATGTGTCTTTGAAAGTTCAGGTCTTGGTCCATCTACACCAAGATTTTGGTTAGAAACTAAGCTATAACCAGAAGCGTTACTGCTTTAAAAACAGTGGGATCTGACAGAGAAAGCATGAAAAAGGAAACTCATTGAAATAGCATGAACCAGGTTCAAGCTTTCCTTAAATAGATCTAGTTCAACTTAACCTGGCATTGAAAATTATGCTCAATACTAAAAAGCTGCTTATGAGTTCTGTAAATTAAGATCAACCACAATGAAGAGGAAAACCGACCATATTTATTTCAAAACATTGTCCAACAATGGCAACTTTTCTTTCTAAATCCTTAACATAACAGACAAATAATTTAGTCCAGTAGGTGGCGATGTTATAAACTTATAAATTATTGAGCAACTGAGCAAGAGTATGCAAGTATGAACCTGAATATATGTATCGGTTTGGAGAGTTTGATGCAGAGAGTGGAGTTATGATAAATGTGACTTAACTGGGTTTAATTGTTTGGGGTTCTCATGTAGCCAACATCAAACGGCTTCATCAACTTCATCACAAATAATCTGATTTTCTTTTATTGCTTGAAGGGATCAATAAACGTTTTGAGAAGGATCTAATTTGTGCTGGATGGGACAACAACTGGTCAAATTAGATTATTTGCTCCATTCAACAATTCAGCTTGACGTCTGTCTTATTATTGCGCCTTGCTGAAACAGCCGCCATAGAACAGAGTTGCTATGGTAATGACGCTTCGTCATATTGTGGCTTCTATTAAATTTCTTAGAGTGTTTGATTTTTGACTGAATGCACTCATAAGATTTAACAGAGAAAATGTTTAGTGTTATCCCTAAATTGTCTGAATTCTAAACAGCGTAGGTTTGATTGAGACAAAGATAACTTAATCTAATTGCCCGATGTTTAAACAAGAACAGTTACTGTGGACTTTCTCTATGGAGCTAACTGGTCTCAAAAAGATTCACAAAGTTTAAAACAATATGTGCAATAAGATCCACAAACACACAAGATTTGTAAGTGTACAATGTAATTCACAAATGTGTACGACACAATGCATAAATGCATGCCTTTGACACACATGTGTAAACAGTTTCTCAAATTTACAGGTTTCAAATTGCACAAGCAGATATGCATACAAATCAGCAAATATGTGTAGATGAATCGTCAGCCGCGAACAGATTGGTCAACATGAGCGCATGGATCAGCTTGCCTGCACTTTTGACTTTTGAGACTTCATGAGATTCGAACCGCATGAGATTGAAAAATGAGGTGCATTCAAGGCATTAGAAAAGCTCAGACATCTGAGCATTGCCAGATTTATCACATGTCCAATTGAGCTCAGTTTCTCAGCATTAGCTTCATCTATCCAATCAGCAAACAGAAGTTGTGAACGGGGATGTTGAGTTTCTGCACTGCTGCAGTCTAAAAGATGCAGCTTTACCAGTGGCAGCAGTGGACGTGACCGAAACCAAACAGTGTAAGTTAGAGGAATGTTTACGACATTTTATTGCTGACAAAGATCGTGTTCAGCTTGGCACTTCTCTTGTCTCAGTGGGAGACAGTTGTAATTACCGGTAAGCTTCATAGCGTAGCTTCCTCAATGGCTTGTGCTCATTGCACAAGCCACGACCAAACGTTAGCGACTGGGTAAAATCAGACATTTAAAACTCCTTTAAAACATCAACAAGGTTCACACAAGCAATCGCTTCTCAGTAGCCGAGGGTGGTTGGCTGGTTTTTACCAGGCTACAACAACCACCACCTGTAAATTAATAGGTTTCACATGGAATCTTGTAGCATTTATATGAGCATCACACATAGGTTTGATATGGACACCACATATAATGGTTTCATATAAGTGTCACGTTATGTCAGGTTTCACATAGGCATTTCACACGTGTTTCCAATAGTTTCACATAGGAATCACATGTAATCCTGTTAGATTCAAATAGGAGTTTCTGTTTTCAATAGAATTTTGCACATGTGAACATTTTTGCTCCATGATTCTTTTAAAATGTTGCAAAACACAAAAACAGCTACATGCACATCTATCACATAATATACATATGGCGTTATTCAGAGAACTCAGAAATTAAATCTTGCTGTGTTCTAAGGAGCTGAGTTGTATTTGCGTCCCTGGTTGTGTAGAAATGAATGGAAGGCAGTAAAAGTGCAGCTTTTCTTAAACAGCACAGATGTGCTTTTAAACGGATCCGATGGATGCTTTGTACTTTGAAGTGATGACAAAATGGAGAGAATGAATATTTCTTACAGCAAACATGAGTATCAGTTATCATTCTACAGTTTCATTCTGCAACAAACAAAACATTGACAATTAGTCCTAGAAGGAGTTATGAGAATATTAGAATATTGCGTAAAAGTGCAATATTTCTTGCCATCCGAAAGCAAAACTCATATTATATAGAATCATCACACATAGTGATATTTTCCAAGACTTTATTTCTTGTGATTTTGATGATTATGACTTATGGGTAATGCAAACCCAAACTCCATGTAGTAAACATTAGGGTTTAAAATAACCACTTTGAACCTTTTGTCATAATGCTTGTATTTTACCTTTGGATTTGATTTCAAAACAGTTACTTTGTAAAAAAAAAAAAAGAAATAGCAGGAGCTTCCTGACATGGTAGGAAGTGCTACTTTTATGAGGATAACTTTCTTATTTCAATGTATCAACAGCAGCTAAATGACTTGATATACAAGATAAAATCTTTAATGAGGTGATGCTGAAAAGCTCTAACCTGATTTTCAGAGCTGTGGAGAGGTAAACGGAGGCATAGTGAACATTTCAAGTCATTTCTGGGACCTATTTGTTTGAGTTCATTTAATAGAAAGCAGAGAATGCTGTAATATCAGTGCTGTGCCTTTCGAAGAGACACATTTAAATAGCTGTGTGTGCTCCAAAACCCTAGAGAATATAAAAATTTTGTGTTTAGTGAAGGCAGGTTGATTAATTCTGAGAGCCACAGTGTTGGTAAAAACATCTAATGCAGCTATTATCGTCTGCAGCATCCTGATCCACCAGAGTGCAATATTTGTAACTCCTTTTCGGAATGAATATAAGAATATGGAGGCGATTTCAGGAGCTTGAACTTCAAGACAAAAATTATGTCTCATGTTTTTGGAGAGTTTTCTTTAAACCTGGCTGAACTGAGCTCCTGTTTCTTTTTTTAAGATAATGGCAACCATCTTCCCAAAAGAGTTTAGATGAAATTTTAGATGTTAGAAATATCTCCATCAAGACAAGGATTACAGAACGGCCTTCTCATTCAGAGAGTTGTCATTAGTTGATTAAAGGAAACCCTAGTGGGCCTGGGGGCCGCCAAGTTTGCTCATGCTTTGGTCCGGCCGAGCCCACAAGTCTTTTCAGCCCTGCACAGATTTTCCGTAGGACTCAGATCAGACTTTGGTATTGTCATTCCAAATCAATGAGTTTGTCGTCCGTAAACCGCAGCACTTTGGTGTCCTGCTTAGTCTCACTGGCTGTTTCCATTACAAATGTGCACAAAATTGATATTCTGCTGAAGTCAAAAAAAGCACAATTTCCCGTTGCCACGCCGTCGTCCTCCAGTTACTTCCTGTTGTCTTCTTTGCCGTGATTTGCACCAACAGTGGTAGCATCCAGTTGTTGGCCATGTGACTCGTGATGTGAAAAAAAGTGTTTCTATTGCAGTTTTGCGAAATAAACCAATTTTGAAACAGCCAAAAAAACGCATCATGCTAGCGTCAAAACTTTTTATTGAAATTGTTTTTTTAAATTGGCATGTTTCCATTACACAAATTCATTTTCAAAATGTCAAGTTGTGCAACAATATGGTCAATGCAAACACAGACTCTGTCTATTTGGAAGATTCATTTGCTTCCCAGCTGTAAGTTCCTGTCAGACGTCGTCACGTGGTTCAATATTTCATAGTGATATGACTCAAAAATTCTTTTAATCGAGTTAATTACAGCGTCCACATCTTTCAAATGCAGTCACATTTTAATCGAAAATCAACAGTTTAAGTTCAAAAATAAATTTTAAAGGTAAGTTATTAAATAAATTAGTTACATAGCAAAGAGAGTTATTCTGTTGTCGCCCATCGCTGTTTGTGCATCAGATCTACGGCGGTACCAGAAACATTCAAATGCAAACAACTATGTGTAGTTATATTTAATTTATTGGGCTTTTTTTTTAGCATGAAAGTGTCACTGAATAAACATATTTTCTGTCTGCTACTCACCACTGAGCTATCTGCTAACAACATGAGCACTCTGAGGACAACCACGCAAGGGCGTAAAAATAATGTGTCTTACCTTACATATGAATTTTATTGGACAGTCTTTCTAAGTAACTGTCCAATAAAATATAAAATATCTGAAAATACAATTTAAACAATGTGATTGTTACCTGTTAGAAAGTGGCGCTGCAAACTCTGGCATTGATAGTTTCACACCTGTTTTTAGCTGTAGATTGTTGATCCACTTTTTTCCTCTTTTTTTCTGCAAGTTTTTTAAAATTAACTCCCTTGTGACCAATTACCTTCGAAACACAAAAGTAACATGTATCTTTCTCTCCATTAGAACGGTTAGAACAACCATACAGGACTCAGACTTTAGGCATTTTGATGTTGGATCAACAGAAATAAATGGGCTGCATTTACCTCCAGCCCTCCATCTGCATTGGGTGACGTCGGCGCTACGTCGTCTGAAACCCAGCAATATAATGTTAAAGCTCACAAATTAATCTTTATTTTGATACCTCGTTTGTCAGATTTATTTTTTTATAATTCATTCGCTATTTGACGCTCTGTTCGGAGGTTATGATACTTTTATGATTTACAAAAAAAACCGAAAAAAAAATAACCCTGTACAAACCGGGTATGTCAAGAAAGAATATCATTTAAGGTTTCATATGATATCACTGTTGGCTCATCTGGTCATTTGTTCGTGACGCCCAAACCGATTTTCTTGGACAATATTTCAGCGCGGTGTCAGGGAGGCGTTCGAATTAGCATAAATAATGCGTTCTGATCATAATTCTTTTCAAAAGAATCATGAAAACTATTGGAAAAATTTAAGTGTTTTATTTGTTTCAACATACATAAAATGGGTATCATTGGAAAGGAAAATTAATAAACTTTAACACAGTCGTGTTGCTTTTGGAAAAAAATATTCTAAAAACGACTATTGGTGATGGGAAGTTAGGCTATTTTCCCTGATCAACATGCGTTCTCTCCTATTCCTGAGTGGGAAGCGTGTCGCTGCAGGTACCTATTAATAAACAAATAATCCTTCTTATTTGAGCACATTCTACTTGGAAAAACGAGAAGATCAGGAAAATGTCCTCATGTTCCACAAAAAACCTCCAATTGTTGGTAAAAATGATTGTAATGGACCTCTAAAGGTCACATACAAGTATACGCACGCACATGCACACACAAGAACGCATCCTGTGTGTATGAGATATGCAACTGCGTACGCGTACATTCATGTTGGAGTGTGATGAAGAAGCTGTGATAAAGGCAAGAAGAAACTGTTCAGAGTCTGGAGAACCTTTTTCTTTTGGTTCCCCACAATGACTGGTATCTTACCAAAGAAGGTAAAAACAGAAACATACACACACAAACACGCACGCAATACCCGCTGTCCTTGTGTAGACGTAACGGAGCGTAGGGGTGTGTGTGTGTGTGTGTGTTTGATAAGGAAGAGAAGAAAGCCTGCTATGATTCTGACAGGCATGAAAGCTGATGGTATCGCTCGTTGAGCTATATATACACAATCATTACTGACAGTATCAGAGCTCAGGCTACCAAGAAAAACTGATGGACACACACGCATACACACACACAGAGCACGGCACATCAGAGACAGAGAGGGTGAATTCATGCGGTGAGGCCAAGATTCAACAGCAAACACACATGTTCAACAAGCTCCTCCTGCCTGGTGTCGGAGCGTCCTTGAGCCGTTCAATTGAACCCAAATTGTTCCCAGTGGTGAGGCTAGCGCCCTGGTTCCCCGCTGCTGTTTGTCATTGTCCATGTGTTGTCAGATAAAAACAATAACTCGTGCTTCAATGTGACTGAGAGTTTGGAAAGGTTATTGACAAGAGAAGCAACAGTGACTTCCACCTCATTTCCACATTTTCCATAAATGTCAAGTGATTTGGGGGGGGGGGATTTATTTAATTTGCCAACATTTATTTGCTAAAAAAGATGTTGTGGCATAAGTTTGCATTCAGCTCCTTTGACTCAAAGGTTGTAGGAACCGCCTCATGCTGCAGTTTCGGCTGAAGATCCTTTGGGTTTCAGTTCAGTTCAGGGTTTAGACGTAAACAAACTACACATGTCCAACACTGCTGAGTTCCCAGTTCTCAGCGTTTAGACTGGTTAGGTTTTAAACATGAAGCGGGAGAAAGAAAGGAAGAAAAACAGAGATGGGAATTTTTCTTCGGTGCATTACCTAGGTTAACACACCATGGAAAAAAAATGATAAAACTCATTTTTAACTGAAAAAAATTAGCTGATTCTTATCACATGTAAAATATTCAAATTTGAACATTTTCGAACATTACCCGCCTTCTGAAGCTGACTGCAAACTGCAAACAAATATTTGTGTCACAAATATCAAAAATACTCACAAGCTGGTTTGATTCATTATACTGCTCACATCTCGGTCCACTGCAGCTCACAGCAGACCGCCCACCTATTCACAGATTCACCTATTTGCAGATTTTTCTCTGGAAAGTTTCTCCAAGTTATTATTTGAAATGAGACTCCAAATGAACACAGAAGTGACTGATAGGAGCAGCATGGTGAACTAATGAGCTTGTGAACTGCAGGGTACCAACCTTCTCTCAGCTTGCTGGTGACTCAATATAAAACAATCACATCACTGGATCCATATTTCACACACATATTAAAAAAAAATCTTAAAATTTTAAGGTTCTCTCACAGAAAATCTCTTATCACACTCATATCTGGCCCTTTCAGTGGCTATCAAACGTAAACACACTCCCAGGTAAAGTTGATTTAGAGCTTTCTTTCAGATATAATCAGGCAAGGATGATCCCACATGTGGACTTGGTTGTATTTCTCATCTTCTACAAGATCTTAACGCCATCAGAGTAAGGCAATCCAGTGTTTACATTTCAATTCAATTCAAACATGCTTCATTAATCCTAATGAGAAATTTAATGTTGTAATTCATATCACCAAATACCTTCAGAGCGAATGGGGATGCATTGACTGAATTGCACAATAAAAATTTCTCCAGGAATAATGGCAAATCAAGTTTCAGTTTCCAACCTTTGCAGTTAAAAAAAAAAAAAAAAAAAAAAAAAAAAGCAAGAGCAGTATGTTTACAGCCTCCCCCATTAGAAGAGTCCTGGTCCTCCCCAAGGTCCTGGGCGGGTAGGGGGGGGGGTTCTGCTGCTCCAGCATTATTGGACAGAGACAAAGGTTTAATGCAAAGTAAGGCAGAGGCCCATTCCCAACCTTAGCCTTTAATTTTACAAATTGCTCCTTCCCTTACACTTTTTACTTTCATGCCACAACATTCATTATAAAGTTAACTCACAGCCGTTGGGGTTGGGTGAAAGGCTATCTGCCCTGTCAAATGCAGATAGCCTGTGGGGAACGTCAGAATTAAGAAGCAACTTTTTGGAAAAAAAGATCTTGGGAGAAGTTTTGCTACACTGTACTTCTTTACTTTTACTTTAGTCATATTTTTATGAAGTGTCGCTGCTCTTGATTAAAATTTCTGGGTATTCTATGGAGTGTGAATAACTTCACTTGATGAAAAAACCAAATGTGTCAGCTACAGACACAAAGTGAGACTTATTGTTTATAGATGAGATTTGTTTTTCTAATGTTACTTTCTACATGCTGTGCCATTTGACACTGGAAGTGTTTTAACATACAGTGCATTTGCAACGGGCCGAACCGCCCAATGAGGCGTTTATGTATGTCTGACCACCATCCTCCCATCATGGGGGCGACATCGGAGCTGACCTTACAGCTGTCAGTCATGAAGTTCACCTCACTGACAGTTGAGTCGTTGGAGCTGGAAGACGATCGGACCAGGGTTGCCAACCGTCCAGTGAAAAACAGAATCATCCTGTATTTTGAAACAAAAGTCCTGGATTGAGCTGCAAACTGGGACGCACTTTATCGCAAGATTAAAAAAAACAAAAACGCTTCAATGTCAATAGAGTTTGTAAATGCTCTGTGACCAGTGAACCAACAGTCCTCTTACACACAATCGGGCTGAACTCATTGGTCGAGCTACTGTTGCTTATGACAACCGTCAGCAGACACAACAAGACGACCTGAACAGAAATACAATTGGAAGAAATAGATTGAGTCTCCATGATCCATTTTTTAGTTTACTATTTCTTCTTTTTTTTAACTAAAAGTGGGAAGTGATGGCCTTTGTGGCACAATGTGTTTGTTTTAAAATTTCCTACAGATTTTTATGTTTGCACTTAATGCACCACAACCGACATTTAATATTGTTTTAAGCTCAGCAGAACAGAGGAATCTTTAAGAAAGATGTTTTTTTTTTCTAAAGATATTACTCCAGTTATTCGTTTTGTACTCAGAATAAATAGGTTTTTATACATCAGGATCTGACTCAGCATGGATTAAGACAGGTCTGACTGATGAGGTGAGATAGAAGTTAAATGTGCGGCGTAGGCCTTTCATTTTTAAAACACAACAGTGCTGCATTGTGAAAAACTGGGGAACACACCTCAGAAGAGGCCCTACGCCTCACCTAAAAAAAGTACCTTGTTTTATAGGTACTGTGTGAATTTGACTTGTTGCTATTGAATAATAATGAATAACACATTGATCATCCTCTCTATGGAGAAGAATCTAGTCAAAACCATCCACGACTCCAACCACAGAGTCACTTAGAAATGTGCTTTTCTCTTACTGTAAGTGAATCAATTTTGCAGTGGAAGCAGCACTTTTCTTTTTAAATCAATAATAAGGAATAGTCTTCTCCAAAACAAGCTCCTCCATCTTGTTGAAAAGTTACTTTTAAAGTTAGCTTTGTCTTATTTAAGCGTATGAAGATATTTGCATTAGAAATACCTCTGGGGTTTTTTTGCGGGGGGAAGTCTTGGAGGTGACTGTGCCACACACGAAACGCCGCCACGTTCTGGGCCGCAAGATTTATATTTAACCGGAGCATTTATTGGTGGTTTATCTGTGTGACGCAAGACAGAAAATTACAATGTGCTGATGGACAGCTGAGAGTAGCACACGGTGCTCGCCGGAGGACACCGCGTCCCATAACTGTCACTTAACCAAATAAGCAATAATCCCCTCAGTAGTTTAATGAGCCTGGACTTAATCAAACCTTAAACACGAAGGTGTCAGCGAAGGCGACGCTAATGAAGGTCAATTGTAAAACTGTGATGTGGGTCATTTCAGAGTCAACTCATTTCACTTTGCCTGTGTCCACTTGTGTACTCTTTCTATTATAATATCATAAAACAAAGCCATTAATACCCATTACAGAGTTGCCCTGTTGTTCTGAAAAAAAAAAAAAAAAAAAAAAACAACAACAAGAAAACACACACACACACACGCACACACATTTGTCAGTGGCTAGCTAATGCAGTGTGACCCCATCTGTCTTTCAGTCTTATCTCCCCTGGTGAGTGTCTGGTGGGACTGACGGCGTGTCCATGCGCGTGTGTGAGTGTGTGTTTGTGAAACAAAAGTAAGGGAGCAGGATTAAATGAAGGAAAGATATTGCTCCTTGTGTGTCCAGAGGCTTCTTCTCTCTCTCTGCTCCTTCTCTTCATCCCTTGTTTCCTCTTCCTCCTGCTAAGCTCCCAAACTGTCATCCCCACACAAAGCCCTATGATTCATCGCCAACGTACACACACTCACCAACACACACGGGGACTTCACCTTTACACAAGCGATATGAGAATGTTCCAATTGGGGGAAGAGAAACCTGACAACTTTGGTATCAAAATTAAACCAGTTGTAATTATATATATACATATATATATATATATATATATA
>CAEGAE010054154.1:0-15777 GCA_903067095.1 Girardinus metallicus
TATATATATATATATATATATATATATATATATATATAGGTCAAGATGACGGAGAACAAAAAAGTCTAGCACAACCTCTGAGTATTATGTAAAAAATGTTACGCTTTACATTATGATACAATGTTGTTCCCTCATCACAAACATACCTGGATGTTGCCGTGATTCTTTTGTGCATGTTTAAGAAATCCTCTAATTTCCATGGCAACCATTCAGCTGTGCAGAATGCCTGAGTGGACCAATCTCCGCCTTCGAGATGCAGCTCCTCCTCAGAGCTGCAGGTTCCAGGCTTCTGCCTCACAGAATTATGCTCCCTCTTTTGTCCCCCTTCAGACTAGCCAGCAACAATTAGAAAACTCATTATAGGAGCTACTTCCCAGTGAAACCCTGGTAAAAACTTTGTGAACAGGAGCTTTTAAAGCCACAGAGGCCCAATTTTAAGGGATTAAATTACAAAGTAAAATTTCTTTTGAGTCATATTTGATATATACAACATTTTTATAACAACTGAAGATAACGTAATGCTGTGCTACAAAATGCCACCGTGTGCCTCAAAAATACGTAATTCTGCCTCTTTAACAGAATCCGATGTACAAAACTGAACTGTCTCTTTTCTGTATTTCAAATTGTCATACTTTTATTAAGCATGTCTGAATCAGTTTTTAACCGCCAATCAAAGTGATATATTCACTGACTGAGTTGAGTTCTCTGTTTTTCTGTTTCTCGTCAATCTGCCACCGTTTTCAGACAGAACTCCGCAGCGTCTGAACTTTTCCTTGGAAGTGGCAGAAGAGACTCTGAACCGCTCAGCAGAGGTGCTTGAGACAGTCACTCCCATCAACAACAAAGTGCAGCAGTGGGCTCATAACATGAGAAACAACGAGTACTCTGCTGCTGCGTACGAAAATGCTGTTGCATCTGCCGGGGAAGCAGGTGAAAAGTTTCTGTTTAAAACAGTTTCTGTGTGAAAGTTGTGAAAACAGTAAAATAAATTTTTTTTTTTTTTTTAAAAGGCACAAGCTAATTTCTGCTCATGTTCCCGGATCTGTCCTGCAGTGGAAAACCTGAATGTGCTTGTTCCTGAGCTGCTGGACAAGCTGAAGGTGGTTGAAGAGAAGAAGCTTGTGAACAACGTGACCACCAACATCCTGAGGATCAGAGAGCTCATCGCTCAAGCTAGAAGTGTGGCCAAGAAAGTTAGTTTGTTACGTTTTTGTTTGACTACAAACCACTTCACAGTCACAGTGAAGAACATGGGATCTACTTGTAACCTCAATCCATCCAGTTCACTGAGCCATACTACTCCACTGCAGTAAAATAATCTCTAAATACTACTAGAAAATCCCACCTTGAATTTGAATTCAAATATTCAGTCCATCCATCCATTTTGAAAAAATAAAATATAAAGCCCACATTTACATGCTATTCTTTGTTTATGCCAAATTTAACCTGGAGAAGAGTCGTCTTGTCTGATCTGACCAAAGCATTCAGTTCCAGTTAAAGTCCCAGCAGGGCTTAATCATCTCTGTTTGTCTGTGTTTATTATGTTCTGACATAACATTCTCAGTATTTTCAGTAATTAGTGATATGTGTGATTTGATGACTGTGAACAAACATTGTATAAAACTTTTAAATCATTCAGAACAACTACTGAAAATAGTGTCTCCCAACTATTTTTCTTTTATCATAAGACAAATATAAATGAACACTGACAAACAGAATAAACACAAGTCTGAAAATGCTGATGAGTTTGGACAGAGATATGCGTTTCAAATAGTCCAAGATGTAAAACTCATTCTGCAAGGGTACGAGAATGTTTGGAGAAGTGTTTCTTTTTGCACCAAAACAGGGTTATTTTTGTTTGCTCACCACAAATGGTCAATTATCCCAGCACATAAAGCTGCTGCAGAAAGTTGATATATCTGCTGCGCACATAAAAATGATCTCGTATCACATTAACCAAAATGACAACAAAACACCAAAGAATATGCCACCCGTGGTAGCCCTGGCAACACCTTGACTGCTGCTCAGTAAGCAAGTGTTTCTGTTGTTGTGGCTCATAGAGACAGTGCTGCACGCTCTCATGTATGAATGTTTGAATTCCTGGAGCAGCAGAACACCTCCTCACCACCTTGATCACAGGAAGCAATTATGATGCAACGGGTTCCTGTATTTATGTATGTTTTTTGGGTTTTTTTTGTATCTTTTCTTGCTCTTAAATTCTAGAAATCATGCATTTGCTCAGGTCTAGAAAAGTGGCTCAGAGGACGAAATTCAGCTTGAACTTCAGCTTCAAGGCTCCTGTGACTATAGTTATCCACTTATACTTCTTTTCTTTGTTTCTCTCTAGTTTAGGGTTTAAAGTGTTCATATTACAAGAAGCTCTAACACATGGTTTTCATTTGGCTTCAGGTTCAGGTGTCTATGAAGTTTACTGGACGGTCTTCAGTTGAGGTTCATCCGCCCAGCAACCCGGAGGAGCTGAAGACGGTGACATCCATCAGCCTGTTCATGAGGGTGGACCCAGACAAAGACCCCATAGAGGACCGCTTCATCCTGTATTTGGGAGACAGAAGTGTGAGGAATCCAGGCAGATTACATTTTTTAGGGTCAGAGAAAAGTTGTTTACCCTGACTTGGAGACGGTGGTCATGGCAAATAGAGACAGCAGTGAAGAGATGGGGAGCGTTTGTTGTAATCTTGACAGTTAGTGTGAAAAGCTTTGAAGCAAGCCAGTTGGCCCAGACTGAGGGTTTCCAGGAGACGCCTGAGACAAAAGTGTAATTGTGTCCGTTCAACTTGGAGTTCATCTGTTCGTCTCCATGACTGCTCTAATGCTCAGCCAGTCAGTGTGGTTTCTCTGGGAATGTGTTGTGTTCCATGTAATTGTCTGTTCAATTTCGTATTTTTTGGAATAATAGCCCATGCATAAACCTTATTGATATACGCACATGAGAGTCAGATACTTAAAATGAGCAAAATACAGAATTAAAATGATCTTTCCCAGCTTGATACAAGACAGTAAAGCCATGTAAAAACTCACAGTGGGAAAATGAACTCTGTTTCTGCTTTCAGGGCAGGAAGGACTACATGGGTTTGGCCATCAAGAATGACAAACTTGTGTTTGTGTACAACCTCGGGAGAGACGATGTGGAAATCCCTCTGACCTCCAAGCCTGTCAGTCAGTGGCCAGCAGTCTTTAACTACATCAAAATAGAAAGGTAAAGGAGTAAACTCAAAGGATTTACTACAGAATTTTTAGCTATCATTAATATTCTCTGGCAGTTAGCATTTATATTTGTCACAAAAGTCATGTTGAAGAAATCCAGTTTAATGTGAAGATTATTTTCTTCAATTTCATTAAAGCTGCGGTATGTGACTTTTATAAAAAAAAAACACTTTTTAAATATTTGTTGAAACTGTCACCATGTTGTGACAGTTTGTTATGAGACAGATAATCTGTGCCTTCTCCTAGTGTTAACTAGAAACAACCAATCAGAGCCAGGATTGCTTGTTTCTACCTCCCATTGCCCCCTTTCTTTCTGCTAAGAGAGTGTGTTGTGAATGCTCAGGCTAGTTAGCATAGCCAGTGATGATAGCAGATAAATGGTTTTCCCGTAACTGAGTTGTTCCTCCGCCATTAGCACGATGAGTAGCAAATACCTGAGGTTGATTGACAGCACTAAGACCCTCCTCCTTGCTCTGATTGGTTTCTTTTGAAGCAGTGTATTTCTTCAGACAGCAATAGTAGCACAAGGAGGAGATTTATCTTTTCATCTTTTTTATCTCTTTATCTTTTCTGTCTCATACAGTCACAACATAGTGACAGTTTGAATAAATCTGCAAAAAAAAGCATATCTTTCATAAAGTTACATACTGCAGCTGTAATTGGGGAATTGGCACTACAGGACTACCCATGTTCAAGTCATGCAAAACTTGTGGTAGTTTGTAGCAAAAATGGTTTACAGTAAAACCTAACATGGTCGTTTCAGTTTCAGAGAACACATCAGACTACTTCTATGAATTACGAATATCAGATGTATGGTTATTCATGATTTTCGTCTTGCAGGTTGGGGAGGCATGGAAAAGTCTTCCTGACTATTCCCAGTCAGGGCTCCACAGATGAGCAGAAATTCATCCAGAAAGGCGAAGCTCCCATCGCAGACTCACTGTTCGATATCGACCCCAAGAACCTGGTGTTCTTCATAGGAGGTGTCCCACCAGACATCAAGGTAGTGAGTTTAATCCTAATCCTCCTGTAATCCCAGCCTTTTCTGAATGTTGACAAATGGTTTTTGTTTGGTTTTTTTTATCTCTAAACTAGCTGCCTCCTCCTCTGAGCCTGGCCCCGTTTGTGGGCTGCATTGAATTGGCTTCTCTCAACAACGATGTCATCAGTCTGTACAACTTCAAAGAGACTCACTTTTTAAATATAGCTGCTTCTCCTCCCTGCCCCAGGTACTCATTACAGCTCCTCCAGAGAGGATTCACTCTCCTTACACTACACTCCTTATTTAGCAGCCATTGATTCAAGGTGTTTCATTTTAAGTGATAGTCCAAGACAAAGCATTTTAGACCTGAAATGGAAGGAGTAGGATGCACAGATTTCAAAATGTTTGCCATATAAACATCTAAAATTAGTTGTACATTTGTATTCAGCTCAATATAGAACCACTTTTCTCTGCAAATACAGCTGCAAGTTTTTAGGGCTTTATCTGTTCCTGCAGGGACAGATTTAGGAGTCAGTGACTCGGGGTTAGTCACACAGATTTTGCTTTCATAGATGAAAAGTAGATAGATTAAACTTCATGCATTTTAAAATCACTTGAATTTGACAATTCTCCCACATTGTATTTTTGTTGTATTTTTGCTTCCAGGGCTACAGAATCTAGAAACACTCATATGGTGTAAAATCATGTTCAGGTCCTGATCACATGTTCTCCTCTGTCATCAGGTACAAGTTGGCGTTCTCCCAGAGTCGCATTGCCAGCTATCTGTTTGATGGAACGGGCTACGGACTCGTCAGTAACATTGAGAGGAGAGCCAAGTTTGGTCAAGTCATAAGATTTGATATTTCTGTACGAACGATCACAAACAACTGCACCATTTTCCTCATGGTCAACGGGGTACGTCTGAAATGGAGACTGCTTGATTCGGTTCTGCTCATCTTCTGAGCTGTTATCTCTACTTGACCCAGATGGAGTTTCCAACGTCAATGTAGCAACTTTTAAGCTTTTATTTCACATTGCAGCAATTGATCCATCCATTTATTGTCTATACCACTAATCCATGTAGCGTTTACATGGGGCTGGGGTCTGTCTCCAGCAGTCCACTTCTGAGTGCAGTGCTGGTAAAAACATTGTCAAAGGGTTAATAAAAGAGCCATGTTGTAATGACTTCCTGAAGGAGGAGTTTCAGAAAGAGAAGGAGATTAAAAAGAGATAAAGACACAATTTCAAGGTGTTAAATTAGGAAGTACATTTCTTGTAAATCATATTTGATTTATAAAACATTTTTCTAACAACTGAAGTTAAAGTGTTTTGGTTGTACTATAAAACTGCACTACATCCTTACAAAGCACATAATAATGCTCCTTTAAGAAAACAAACAAGTGTGAAAAAAAATACCTATGAGGAAAATTCCTGCAGAACTGAGCTGATTCAAGACTTAACTTTATCACCAGTTCTAATGTCTCTGTCTCTGAAATTCAAACATTAAGTTGTCTTGCATGAATCTGAGGAAAAGGTTAAAAGATCAGTACCACCATAGTATCTAAGTTTGGCCAAAATGCTGTGTCATTTTCTGAAACCAACATGGTGGACCAGCTGCTCTGGTCCAATGTGGACGAGTGCATGGGTCACCAACCCTTGAGGGCTGGATCTAAGGACTCCTGAAAATCCTAGGATCTATGTGGTTCTGAGGTTGGGAGGATGTTGGTTCTTTGGTACATTCTGGACATCTTGGTGGTTCATGTAACAGTCTGTATTACAGCAAATTTGAAAAAGACTCTGACTAAAGACATTCTGTTTGTCTAGGAAAAGGATTGTTAGGGTCCTGTTTTTTCTTTTTTTTTTTTTTTAGATTTTTTTGTCAAATCCATAAAATTACAAATAGTCAAACAATTTTTACTCAAGGTCTAACACAGAGCACTAAGGTTTTCTGTACAGGAATTGCCAGAAATATTTTCATTTTAAGAGTTTACTGAGCCGAAAAAAAATTATCATGTTCAAATAAGAACATTATTTGAGATGTTCTTATAGACTGGCATCTGTTGGTCCAGGGTTTACCTCACAACCCCTGACCCTGCATGGACAAGTGGCTATAAGCGATGGGTGGATGGAAAGACGATTTGCACCTAAATAAGCTTTTTTATTTATTGTGTTTGTTGGTGATAAACACCATTTGGTTTGATAATCTTAGACCAATAACTAGTGGAATAAAAGATTGTTGAGGTCAGTCTAGTGTTATATTGAAGACCTTTTGCTGGTCTTGTTAACATCCGCATTGCTGCTTTTTGGAAAAGTTAATTTCCATTAGTTTAACATGACTTAAAATATTTGAGTCCTGAAAAAATTTTCTTTCTTTCTTTCCAGAAAAACTTTTTCCTTTTAGAGATAAAGAGTGGCTTCCTGCGCCTAACATACGACTTTAGCTTCAGCAATGGACCAAAACTTCTGGAGAATAACTCACCTAAGTTTAAAATAAATGATGCAAAATACCACGAGGTAGATCATCCTCTTATCTTTTTTTTTTTTTTTCTTCCTGTGATCCAAAAATATTGTTACAACTGTCTCTGTTTAACAGGTGTCAGTGATCTACCATATGTTAAAGAAAGTTATTCTACTGGTGGACAAGACCCTTGTTAAAACTGTGGAGAATCCCCAAACCCCCCTGCCTTTCTCAGATATCTACATCGGTGGAGCTCCCTCCAGCATCCTCAAATCCAGGTGAGTCGCTAAGTAGACCTGCAACCAAAGAAACACTGTCGATAAGAAGTTGAACTTCTGTAGTTTCACAAAGGAAATGATTTAACGAGATGTATCCACACAGGCCGGAGCTGTCATTTGTGGTTGGCCTGAAGGGTTGTGTCAAAGGATTCCTGTTCCAGAAAAAGGACTTTAACCTGCTGGAGGAGCCTGGCACCGTTGGGATCAGCAGCGGTTGCCCTGAGGAGTTGGTTGTAAGAGCCCAATTTACCAACTCACACTCCTACACTCGACGGACAGAGCGCTTGCCTCTGGCTGTAATCCAAAGCACATTTAAGCCAGGGACTAAGACAGTGTTTTTCAAAGTCAGCCATATGAGGGTCTCGGAAAGCTGGAGCGAAGTTGAGGAACAAAAAAGAAAATTAATCTACTACATCTTTGAGTGTATTTTGTATGATAAAATATAGTCTGTTTTTCAATCAATATTACAAATGTAAGTTAAAATGCCATGCTCATCTTTCTGATTGACTGCCAGTCAAATTTATCGAGCTACTTCGCTCCTCAAGCTAGCATAACAAGCGCAAAATGGACAAGTTTCCCCCAAGAAACAAAAAGCCAATTAAAATCAGAAGGCATGATACAGCATTTATGCTAAACAAATGTAAAGATTATTAAACAGTGAATAAAAGTGTGAAAAAAAACTATTTTAGAACGTGATCTTTTATTGCATTGCCTGTGGGTTCTTGTAGAAGCTAATTTTTACTTTTTTGGCATCCCTAATAAAGATGTAAAATTAGCCCTAAAATAAATCCAGTTTTTGTTGAGGTAGTTTATTCACACACTGAAAATTCAGAAGAAATACTCAACTTCTAATTCAAGTACATTTATTCAGAGAGAGAAAAAATTATCTGACATTAAGACAAGGTAATTTATCACAAAAACAACGGCGCCACTTTTATTGGCCCTGATGTTAAAGGGGCAGTATCATGTATTTTCCAATCACAAAGTGCCATTTTATGGTACAATAAAGTAACTGTAGTTGTGTTTCTATTACAAAAGTGCATAAGTCTTTTCCAATATTGTGTTAATTAAAAAGAAATTCGCAATTGCGGAGTTTCCATTAAATAACACAATTAAAATCACATGTGAATAAGTCTGTACATGCAATAAGGGGTTAAAAAACTACCCGCGCCATCCTTCCCCCACCACTTCCTGTTGTCTTCTTCATCTTTTCCACCAGTAGTAACATCCTGTTGTTGATCACATGACTCACACATGAAAAGTTTCAATTCTAGTTTTGCAAAGTACACTAATTTTGATTAAAAACCACCTCATCTTGCCAACCAAAAATATTTATTTAAAACCGTGAGTGTTTTCCAAATTGGTGCGTTTCCATTGAGGTAATTTGTTTTCGGAATTCTATTTACGAATTATATGGTCAATGGAAATGCAGCTTTTGTTACTTTCAGCCGCAATGGAAAAGCTGTAGATATCGAAAACAACTCAAAATAAATTTTACTTTTTGACTTGAAATTGCCTTCTGTCTCTTTAAGAAGCTCCTACTCTTTCCAACACTCTCCCTTTAACATGTCATCTCAACAATTCGTCTTTATGATGCCGTTAATCATTCTTAGGATTGAAAAGTAGCTCATAAGCGCAGTTCCACCAGGTGTTTGCTAATTGGAGGAGCTGAGCGGGGGAGGTGCGGTCAGAGTCAAATTAGCGATTTCTAAATAGATGTTCTGTCTGAGAAATGAAGGGTTTCTGAAACTGCAGTGTGTGTTTCTGTGCCAGATGTCCCGCGAAGCTTCGTTCAGTGGCCACAGCTACCTGGGATCCACCGCAAAAATCTCACCCTTCGACAACTTCGAAGGAGGGTTTAACTTCAGAACGCTGCAGCCCAGTGGACTCCTGTTCTACCACACTCAA
The DNA here is from genome assembly GCA_903067095.1 of Girardinus metallicus. Taxonomy (NCBI): domain Eukaryota; kingdom Metazoa; phylum Chordata; class Actinopteri; order Cyprinodontiformes; family Poeciliidae; genus Girardinus; species Girardinus metallicus. The sequence continues at coordinate 8,852 of CAEGAE010054154.1, forward strand.
GGGGTAAGAACGTCTTACACACACACACAGACACCCCCGCCCGCACACACACATTTCCATGTCACATTTTTGTCTCATTTTTGACACCCTTAAAATTCTGTGAAAGTGACATTTCCTTCCAAAGTACTGATCAATTTGAGTTTTATCACCCATGTAATCCTGGGAGCAGGTTGTCCATGGCATAAAAACCTGTTGAAACACTGCAAAATATTATAAAGTAATGTTGAATGATTTTTTTTAGTGCCTCACATCTGATGAGTACTAAAGAAACAAATTCTGCTGCCTGACTAACTGGAAGATATTCCTCCTCAGTCTGATGAGTTCAGCATCGCCATGGAGAACGGAGCGATCACACTGAACCACAGAGGATCAAAGCTCAAATCACCGATGAAGCAATACAACGATGGAAGGACACACTTCTTACTGGCTTTGGTGAACAAGCAGAGGTAGGAGGTTTCAAATGATGTTTTTATTTATTAGGGGAAGGATGGCTGGGATACTGGGTTACCATGGCAAACCCAAACAGAGCAGCTTTACGTGACTGTTAAATACATTTGCAGAGAAATGCTCTGTTCAAGCAGACAACCAGCGGCAAGCTGCCTCATGTTGAAAACATAAACCAAACATATCTTTAAGCTTTTTGGTGTTTTTCTACTGTGATCACTTTTCAAGATGGTCTTAGAGATTTTCAGGAAGTGCTGGAGGAGATTCTCTGAAAACAATGAAAGAATGTGAAAACCTAAATATTTGTCAGCATGTTAATATTCTGAGATATCTAACAATAATTTCAGTTTAATGCTGCTATAAATACATTTTCATGTTTATGTTTTCATGTTTGTTTTTTCCTCATTTTTCAATTTCATACAATTTAGTTTAACAAACAACCATTCAGAGCCAGGAAGAGGGTCTTAGCACTGTCAGTTTACCTCATGTACTCATTGCTAAAATGTGTTAATGGTGGAGAAACAATTTACTATTACAGGAAGACTGTTTATGTGGCCACCATAACTATCCTGAGCATTCATAAGAGGCTATGCTACCTACAGGATAGCAGAGAGCCTGGGGTGGAGTATGAGGGCGAGGTGAGCAGAGGGTGGTTGACAGCGCTAACACCTGCCCCCTGACTCTGATTGGTTGCTTCTAATTAGCACTGCAATAAGGCAGAGGAGCTCCATTTTTTTTCACAGATTTGTCTCATATTAAACTGTCACACCATAGTGACAATTCCAACAAATATGAAAAAAAATTGTAAAAGTTAAATACTTCAGCGTTGAAGCAAAGGTTTCTAACTAACTCATTCTGCTTCACCTCAGGATTTTATTGCTAGCGGACGACAACGACAAAAAGGAGATAAAGCGATCACCATCAGCTGCAAAGTCCTCCTCTGATTCTCCCAAGACATTTTACTATGGAGGCTCTCCAAGCAGCAGCTTAAAAAACTTCACTGGTTGCATCAGCCATGCGTACATCAGCAGGTAAGTCTCCACCACGCTGTGAACACACCTTCCATCCGGCTCCACAGGCCTCCTTCTGTTCGATACTAAGAACCATGAGAATGAAGAGTTTTTGCTGAGTTCTAATGCAATTTGTATTCTTTCCCTGTCACTCTGTGTCTGTAGACAAGACCGAGATATTGAGGGTGAGGACTTCCAGAAGTACATCGAGAAGGTGAATGTTTCCCTGGAGAACTGTCCAGTTCAGCGACCTCCCGCTGCACTGATGTCCCACCACAGGGGGTCTTCTAAAGCCAAACAGAGCCAGTCTCAAAAGGTAACACAAGCACAGCTGATCGGTTAGGTCATGTCTGCTCCTCATCTTCTGCTCAGTCAGCTGCCTAGATCAATGAGAGCGGGTTCTCTGCAGACTCGAAACGGGCGTTTCTACAGCGCAAAAATCTGACAGAAACCTCTCATCTCTGGTGACAACTTCAAAAAGTTGAACAAGAAAATAAGAAATCATAGGTTATAATTTTAGTTTTATTTCTTCATTATTTGTTTTAACTAAGTATGTCAGTTTAACATTACTTCAGTAACCAAAATTGATTATGTACCAAATTATGAATCTTTAGCCTTCCATATTCATAGACATCTCTGACAAATCACTACTATCAGTTATTAAAACAGTGTGATCTATGTTAATGCTCATATTTTGGAATGTAACCAGACGTTCAAATATCGGCTGGTACTGACACCATAAAGATAATATCGTACATCCCTACTAAAAAGTCTTCTGATACCCCAGGCTACAACTGCAAGCTTGTGAAACTAAATAAATAAATTAAAGCCTGTTGTCAGAAATGTAAGGTAGCAGTGTTTTAAATAAAGAAAAAGTCCAAGTGGTCCTTCCGAAATGCCTGCAATGACATGCTCGTCCAAGCGTGTTGCACTTGATTTTGTTCGTTCAATCAGGTGTTGCCTTTATCCTTTGGAAACGCTTGCTTCATCTGCAGACATACCTACTTGAGAGCATTGGGAATCTATTCCTGCCCGTAATGAACCCTAGAAGGATCAATTCTTACCCAACAGTGCTTTTCACAGGTTGCCAGAGATAAGTCCAGTCATCTTCCAGAACTGCCCAGCTCTAATCCGGAGTCATCGGAGCCAAACATCCAGTCTTGCCACCTCTCCCCCAGACCTAGATCAACACACCAAGCCTTCCACTATGGCGGCGTTGCCAACAGTAGGCAGCACTATGAAGGAATGCCTGATTCTCTGTCTGAAAGGTGTGTCAAGCCCACAACCTGCTCGTAGTAAGCCAGGTGTCTGCTCAAAGCTTGCTGTGTTCATGCATGCTTTTGTTTCTACATTCATAATGGGATCCATGTTTTGTCTTCCAGGTGCCACTTGTCTCTGTCCCTGAAGATGGACTCACCTTTTGGCCTCATCTTTTATGCATCAGATGTCCAAGAGGACAACTTTATGGCTCTGTTTGTGGCCGATGGAAAACTCGTGTTTAGTTTCAGTGTGGGAGACCAGAAAGTTCAAATTAGGAGTGAAGAGAAATATGACGACGGTGCATGGCACAGTGTAAGTTCACAGTGAGAGTTTTTCTTGTATGTTGGCAGCATATGTTCTCTCGTGTTTCAAACTGTTAACCTGTTGTTTTTTTTTTTTGCTTCAGATTGTTTGTGTCCGTGATGGGAGTATGGGGCGACTAACTATCGACAGGCTGACAGAGTTTGAGGACACGGCTCAGGCAAACAATGTCGCCTGGCGTGTCAGCGACCCCCTCTTTGTCGGAGGAGTTCCTCCTGGAAAAGCACAAAGGAATATTCAGGTATGAGTTGCAGTGAACCACTGGTATTCAGTGTGATTGGGGACCAGAACTGCCTGCAAGTAGCTAACACTTGAGGACCCTTCTCAAAATGCTTTTATCTTCCTATTTTAACTGTTCAAATGTCACTTAATGTGCATTAATAAGCACAGTGGAAACCGTCTTACTGCTACTGCAGAAGCTAACATCTACAGTCTTATCCCCACTGTTGGGGACACAACCAGTCAGCACAAAGGAAAATAAATGGTTTGAATTGGTTGTTTTGCAAATTTCAGCCAATAGTAAGTCAAGTAAAATTGGACCTACATATTTCAGCTCCGTAAATAGCATTTTATTTTGACTATTTTTTTAAATATTTGCAAAAAATAAAATTTTTCACCAATAAGTTGTAGTTACTGAAACATCCAGTCCTTACCTAAACCCAACTGAAATCTGTCACAAGGCTTGAAAGTTGCTGTTGAGATAATCTCCAGCCAATCGGACAGAGGTTGAGCTATTTTATGAAGAATTTGCATATTTGTTACTATACGTGCAGAACTTCACAAGACTTGCAGCTGAAATATATCAAAAGGGTGTTTCTACAAAGTACATTCTCAGGGGTGAGAAATACAAATGCATGCCACACTTTCCAGATTTCTTTCGGTAGTTAATCATGTGTTATCCTTGTCCTATTTCTATTCACTACCTCTAGTTATTTGCATAAAATCATTTTAAAACAAATAAAATTTTGCAGTTAAAACGTCACAAACTGTGAAAATATTCATGAATTATGAATAATTTTCCACTGCAAAGTAACTATAGTTATACACTAAGTTAACATTAACAAATAAATAGTTAGGAATATCACTTTGAGCTTTTTGCTAAACAAAATCAAGTAATGATCAGTTTCTGTGCAGCCACATTGAGACACTTCACACACTGCCCCTTCTGTCCTCTCCACTTCCCTGCCCGGGACATGGACATCAGTATTGGCAGAACATCTTCTGGAGCTGGAGGAAAGAGAGAAAACCTACTGGAAGATCCCTTTTTTGTTGTGTGCTTAACATGAACTTTTTAGCAGTTTGTGCCTCTGATTTGGAAATAAAAGTCTAGTGTGTTTGTATTTCCTGCAGAGAAACTCTGCATACAGCTTCACTGGCTGCTTGAAGAACCTTCAGCTTGATGGACGGAGGCTGTCCTCTGTGGCTGAGAGTTTCGGGGTCGGTCCATGCTTTGAAGGACTCTCTGAGGATGGAACGTACTTCTCAGAGGAGGGAGGATATGTAGTTTTGGGTATGTTGTTTCACAAATGCAGTTTCCCTACATATACAGTTGAAACCAGAATTTTACATACAGAAAATAAAATGTCACATACAACTTTTTTTGTCTCACTGTCTGAAGTTAAATCAGATAAAACTTGCTTGGAACCCATTGGAACTTAATTTACCAATGGGTTCCAAGCCCGACCTAGCAAGTCCAACCTTTGCCAAAGCTCCGCCCACTACTTGCACTCTCCTGCCCTCATCCTGTCAGCCTATTGTTGCGTTGTCTGAGTGCTATAGTTAAAGCCGCTTAAAAATATGTTGTTCTTTTTTTTTACATATTTGTTAAAACCATCACTGTCTTGATAGTATGTAAAAAAAAAACTCAAGCTTCTCTGGCTCCTCCCGACTGCTTTCTCCAGAAATACACCGCTTGCTCAGAAACAACCAATCAGAGCCAGGAGGAGGGTCTAATCACTGTCAATCACTCTTGTGTACATGCTGCTCACACCCTCCCCCTTGCTCTGCTATGCTACAGATGGTTTCCAACAGCTAGTTTCCTGTGAATGCTCAGGCTAGTTAGAACGGCACCGATTATGACGGATAAACAGTTAAGTTGTTCCTCCACCATTAGCACAGCTGTAGCAAACTGGCAATCTTGAGCAGCGCGTACATGAGTTTGATTGACAGCACTAAGACCCTCCACCTATCTCTGATTGGTTGTTTCTGACTGAGTTGTGTATCTCTGCAGATGGCAGTAGGACCACAGAGGAGCTTGAGGCAATGGAACTTGATTTCTTTTCACAACTTACCTGTCTCACAACATAGTGACAGTTTTAACAAATATATTAAAAAAAGAACTATTGTTATAAAAGTTTCCTTGCAGCTTTAAACACAGCCTAATATGATGTTCTAGATCTACTTAGATGCTACCTAGATGTTGATTTTGTTCATTTATCCTCCACAGTTTAACCTTCTGATATATTTTCCAGTATGCAGAACATTATTTCAGCTGACCATCTGTTATGTTGCTAGTTCATCAGGTCAAAAGCTGCCCTGTGTCTCACCTGTGTGCAATGGAAAAATGTGTAGCTAGGTAAAATGACCTCGTATATTTAGCAGCTGCAGACAAATTGTGTCCGTAGAAGAGGGAGGTGGAGGCTGCTGACAGGGAAAACGTTGCTTTGATCACATCTCCATCTCCGCCTGACCGATATAACACATGCTGAACATCCAGAGTTATGGGCCTGTGTGGTAAAAAGATATGATTAGGAACAGATATCCAAAACATCTGTTACATGCCGTCTGATTCTTCCTTCCTTCAGATGAATCCTTTGAGCTGGGACTGAGGTTCGAGTTAACAATGGAGGTGCGCCCTCGTGTGGCCTCAGCGGTGCTACTGCATGTGCGCACGGCACGGGGTTATTTCATAATGTACATCCATCAAGGAGCGGTGAGACTTAGCAGGCATAACGAGAATAGGACAGAGTCTTTCTGAGCAGTCAGTCAAACTGTTTCCTTTTTCTCCTCCCAGGTGGTTGTTGATGTTCATGATGGAAAACATGAGTTCTCTACGAAGGTGTCACCGAGACACGGTGTGTGTGACGGCTCCTGGCACAGAATAACAGGTCAGAATCACACAACAGGGAAGCATGGTGAAAGTGGATGATCTGGGTATCAGAACTATTCATGGCCCTTTGCAATTTCACAAATTATTACTCTGCAAGCATAACCTTCAGAAGTATTTTGTTGACTAACTGTCCAATGAGGTGAAAAAAGATTCATGCATGGTTTCATATTTTATGTTTTTGGGAAACAAAATGTGCAATTGTATTCAAGGCTGTTTACTCCAGTTCCCCATAACCAAATACAGTTCAACAAACTGCATTCACTGCAAAAGCACCAAGTATTACCAAATATTTTGCCTAGTTTTTTATACAAATATCTTCATACAATTAAAATATGTCAATACTAACTTACAACTTTTCAGCAAGATATAGGAGCTTATTTTAAGTCAGTAATTCCTTTATGTTGATGAAAAAGTAGTAGTTTCACTGGCAGATTATTTTACCTTAAACAAGAGAAAAATATCTTGTTTTCAAGTGAGACTTTGTGGCAAAAGTTAAAACGTTATGTTTACTGACAGTTTCCATCATATCTGACAGAACTCAATAATGTAACATTTACATCTTGTAAAAATGGCAAAAGACTCAAGAGGACTGAACAGAAATGCATGCCACACTTTTTATATTTTTACTTGTCATTGTTCTTTTACAGTTAAACCCAAAATTATATATATACAGTGGAGAAAAAAAGTGAAGTTGCACCAGTTGTCCCACTTAAAAAGATGAGAGGCCTGTAATTGACATCATAGGTAGACCTCAACTGTGAGAGACAAAATGAGAAAAAAAA
>CAEGAE010054156.1:0-18469 GCA_903067095.1 Girardinus metallicus
CTTTGGGCACACAATGTTGCTAGATCCAATAGGAGGCTTGTACCAATTTGCTTAGTTAAATCCAGGTGGCGACTTTTATTTTGGCCAGGCAGTGTATATAATTTATGCGCAAAGCAACCAAAACTCCCAATGTGCAAAATGGGAGATGCAAAATGACCAGCACTCCTTATTATGAACTTTAATTGAACTTGAAAATCTGAGCAGACGCTGCGTAGCAACCAGACCCACCTTGCTGTTTTTACCAAAACAAACTACAAAAGAATCAAAACGGTGAAATTTCAGCAAAGATTAAATTTCATATCACTTTGTTACTTTTGTTTTATCTAAAATAAAAAAACAGAAGGTGCCCACATTCATATTAAATCCTCTGACCTGGTTTATCAACTCTTACAAAAACCATTGACATAACAGAGCTTGAAAGGGTTATGTTTGTCTCCTCACTGTGCTGGCAGCGAAAGTCTGCAGCTGAGGAATTCCCAAAACAACACAGTGCCACATTTGTGCACGCTTCCGAACGCCAAGAGGAAGGTAAGGCTCCAATTTAGCCGTTTACATAATTCCATCTCCCTAAAATAATCCTGTTTACAAGAACAGAGTGAATGGTGGGAACCATAAGAACAAAGCTTCAAAAACACCGAAACTGTAGAAAACAGCTAAAACTTGTGGCCAGGCGCTGTGACTGCCAAAAGTGAAGCTGTGCAGCTGGTCGATCCTTCAGCTCCGAAGTCTGCTGAGAGCTCATCATCAAACCCTGATTCAGTCCACATTTATTTAAGAATCTAAACCTTCACTCAACAGGCTTTAAATCTGTTCAGATGAATCGTTTCTGCACCATGAACAATTAAACTTTAACATGTTTCCGCCACAAACTTACAAGCATGCTTTTGTAGATGAAGGGCTGCTAACCGCTAAACCACAACAAAAGCTTTTATAACATGCTGGAAGCAAAATATATTTTAATTGTGTGGTCAGACTTTAGTTATCTTTAATAGAGGTGCAGTAAACAATCATTCTAATGTGCCAGTTTTTTTTTTTTCTTTTTGTCTGATTAATTGGTTAATCTTCCGAAAATCGACAAAATTTGAACGAGGTGAAGCTAAAAATGCCATTTGAATAGTTCTAGGAAGAACACATTTACAGACCAAGAAGATTTTTTCATCTTAAATGCAAAATTTATACATTTTTTGTACAGTTTTGGCTTAATTACAGCTCTCTGTATGTTGCTGTTTCAGCAAACTGCCTTTTTTTTGTCTATGTATGCCAGGTAACAATTAATCAATTACTAAATTAGTTAACGATTATTTGAATGTTCACGATTATTTTCATCCTTAATTTTTTTTATATACCCTCTTTACATTGTGCTGGAATTAGCTAATCTTTTCTGCACCGCTTCCTGAAGCTGTCAAAGTTCAATAAAACTTAAAATGCCACAAAAACGCTCGGCTAAACACAAAGAGCCAAACAGCTGAAAAACGGGTTGGTTTTAAGACAAAAACCGCTCCGATGTGTGTGAACGCGGAGAGGGTTAACAGGTCGCATTGCAGCGACCCGCTAATGAGAAACCCAACTTTACCACATCCGACCAGGACGACCAAGCAACCGATACAGTAAATATGTGCGTCTTAATGACAACGAGGCAAAGAGACAGAAAAAAGGCAGAATACAGAAAAGCTTTGGCTCGTATCGACAACAGATCAATTTTCTCCGGTTTTTGGTGGCTGTCTTTAAAAGTCAGATAAGACTGAAGGAGTCCAACACGTTTTTCCAAGTCAGAACTCCTGATTTTTCCAGATTTGTTGTCAAACTTTTCTTTTCTTTTTTTTTCCAGAAACTTCTCAGACTCTGTATTTCTACTGTTTCCAGGTTGTACATTTGGAAAGGCCAGAGACAATGGAAGAATAACTCAAACATTTCAATCAAACTCCATACTGTCCCAGACTTTTGTTGGAATGCTGTTTAAAACATTAAAAAACAAACAACTTCATAATCAGAGCTTCTCTCTCTGAGCTTCTGTTAAATTTACTTTACATCATCCTGACTGGACTCCTCATTCTGTCCACACGGTTTTATTTTAGGGCTGCAACTAATGATTGTTTTAGTAATTAATTACTCTATCAATTGTTCTGACGATTAATCTGATTTAAAAAAAGTTCATTAAAGCTTTTCTTATGCAGCATTAGAAATGTATTTAATAATGCAAACGAAGTAAAAGTTGCTTTTTTAAATAAGAAAATCATTTTATTGCCTAAAATGCAACAAAAGCATTTCTTTAGTGAACACTTGACCATTTGACATGTGAAAAGTTCACTGAATAGTTCATTAAATATTTTTATTTCTTTATTTATTTTTTTACAGAATTTGAATAAGGTGAAGCTAAAAGTTTGGGTAGAACATATTTATAGACTATAAAGTTTTGGTTTTTTTCACCTTAAATGCATAATATTTATATTTTTGTACAGTTTTGGTTTAATTACTGCTCTGAGTATGTTGGTGTTTCATTAAACAGTATTTTTAGAGTTTGTTTAATCCAGTTAACGACTAATCAAATACTAAATTTATTGACGATTATTTCAATAATCAATTAAAAGATAATTAAAGATCAGTGAAGTATGTCCTCTACTTGATTCTTTACGTTTGCTAATTAAGAGGAAAGATGCGCAGGCATTTTTTTTATCATCTCTTATTTCCATAATTGATTAATCACAATTAATCGTTCCAGCCTTGAGTGTATTAGTCCATTTACAGGAAATATTTTGTCACAAAATGCAAGACATGACCACTTCATGCAGCAATTTGGAAGCAACTGGCAAACTAAGGATCAAAGAAGTAAGTCTTATACTTCATTTGTTGCCTTTGCAGAGAGGAAGCTAGTAAATAATCGATTAATCACGATTATTTCAGCCCTAGTTTATTTTTGTACTTGTCTGAACTTGCGGGTGTCCTAGACATCAGAGAAAAGTTTCCAACTTGTAAAATAAATGCTTGTGCACTTACATGTGGACATGTGGAGGTTGGAAGCGGCTCTGGTTGATGTTGTAATGCGTGAAGGCCTGCGTGGGGTTGGAGCTGTACTCGTCCACCGTGATGGTCACTTTGCCATGAGCCATCCTTCCGCCGTTTGGACATGAGACGCCGTTCGTTCACCGGGATTCAGCAACGAGCCGTGCGGCGGTCATCCTTCGGAGCCGCTCGGTAAGCCCAGGAAGTCTCCCAGCAGCAGGAGCGGCAGCGGGGCCGGCTGTGGCTTCCCGGCCGACCGACTCGACCAACACACGCTGCAGTCTGCACAGACAAGAACAGAGCAACGCATCAGCTGCTGCGGACAGGGCATGCATCCGACACAAAAAAATGTTAAGACCAGGGATTCAGACTAGAAAACATTGTCAAAAAACGTCCAAATATTTTCTACAAAAGGTCCTAGAAAGATGAGACTGTCCAGGAATCTTAGCAATATTAAGCTAAAGGTTTTACTGTATTTCTTCTTAGGGCAAAAAAGAAAAGAAAAATCACTACGGATGTAATCTCAAATGCACAAGGCTATTTAATTTAAAATATCTAAAAACAGAAACATTGCAGGCATTAATATTCAGCAAATTCACACATGGAAAAGGCTGATTTCTGCACACAACGAAAGCAGAAGTGACTCCAATCCCAAAACTGATAGATCGACCAACCAGTCAATCAATCATGCATCAGCTTCTCAGAGTAAAAAAAAAATGTAATTCATGTATTCAGAGATAAATGATAAAGTAAAAGTTTGGAGATTGAAAAGGCACAAAAAAAATCCAAGCATTTTCTACGAAGCTCCTAAAAAGATGAGATTATACATGAATGTTAACAAACTTAAGATAAACGTTCTTCAATACTTTTTCAACTGCATCAACTTCTGAGAGAAAAAGCTGGAAAAATTTTTAATTCAATGATTCAGAGATAAACAATAAGTCGAGGCTCGGAGACTAAAAAAAAACTTTTTAAAAAATTCCAACATTTTCTACAAAAGCTCCTAAAAAAAAAAGAATGAGATTACACAGGAATGTTATCAAAATTAAGCTAAAACTTTTACCATAATTAGAAAACAATAACTACTCTAAATGCAATCTCAACTTCAGAGGTCCATTAAATTTAAAATATCTAAAAAAAGAACAATGCATTCATTAATCTGCAGCAAATCCACGTGTGAAACACGTTGGTTTCTGCACCAACTAAGACAAAAGTGACTCCAATTCCAAACTGATGCAATCAAAATCAATCAATCAGGGGAGATCAGGCGTCTTTACAGTTTTATTTACAGATAAATCTGTTTAAAAGCTGTAAAATGTTGCAGGACAAGATAAACAGCGACGTCTCTCACCCGGCTGTCCTGCGCGCCTCCTTTCACTCTGACCTTCCTAACTGTGGCAACGTGGCTACCGTGGGTGTTTTATACCAGACGTCCTCATGCTCCCAGACCTCAAAGGCTAAAACAATGTCAAAAAAATAAAAATCTGTCTTCCCCCCCCCATACACACACACACACACACACACAATAAGACGTAAATCGGGAGGATGCAATGAATAAGTTGAAGCAAACCTCTCAAAACTGGCCTATTTTTATAAAAAAATCATGGATCTGTTTTCTGGGTCAGCTAGATGCTACTTCCTATGATGCATGCAGTTAATTTTAGAATGAGGAAAACTCATTTATTCAGATTGGCATAATGAAACCTGTACATTGAAGTCATTTAAATGAATCATTACAGCATGTGAAACAAAAACTGTGCTTTTAAGATTTAACTTCAAAGAAAAGCTATAATTTCACCGAGGCGATTACTTCCCTCAACCCTTGGGGGCAACTTTATGTTTCTATCTGTGTACGCTGGACGTTAATAGCAAATAATCACAAAATTTCAGATTTTTTTCATCTCTTAAAGGCCAGGTTTAGCATTTAAAGTCAAATTTTTGAGAGTATTATCTGAGCTTTAAGTGCTGAAAACTGCCAGGAACATTGATTTACATTTTCTGTCAATTTGCATAGATGATACTGCAGATGAAAAAAAATATATGTATATATACATATATATTTTTTTATCCATTTGAAAGTAGATTAATGCAAATACATGCTAATTGGATTTTATCTGAGCGTGAGAATGTCAAAAACGCTGATTCTGATTTAAAATTTCAGGATAAGTAACAATGTGCAATTTAAAATTACTGAAGAAGGGATGCATACCGCCTAGTTTATAGATCAAATGGAAAGTATGTAAAAGGAAAAGATAAAACTGAACATTTTCTGCACTGTTTTTATCAACACAACCAAAGTTATAGAGATACAAGAAAAAAATAACCTTGGCGGGTTAGAATATGATGCACTGTAGCAGATAAATTAATGTTATGTTTATATTTTTTTTTTCTTTTCAGTATGCAGCATGTCTCTCTGTAGTGTCCATGCTCGTCTGTCCCTCTCTACCTTATGGCTACAGTAGCAGCAGCAGCGACTAGCTCTGTAGCTTAGCCTGCTAAATTGTATTATTATGCACGCTGAAGCTGGAGCTTCTTTCTGGCAGCACAATAAACAGAGAGCCTGGCAGCTAACTTCCCACTCCGGTAAGCAGAAGGAAGAGGAGGGGGGCAGAAGGCGAATAAAATCCACCCATTTCACCATGCAGACGCGGCGTGAGCTATACTACACAGCCGCTTGCAGCATGCAAAGAAAGAAAGAAAACTCCGTTCCCCCTTGAACTCTGATCCGTGAATAATATTAATAAATAATAAATTTTAAATAACCCAGAGGTGGTGAGTGTCAAAGCGCCGCCTCGGTAACCTCTGGCTCCTTCCTCGTAAATGACAAGCCACCTTTAAACCGACGGCTTTGTGTCAGGAATTCCTGCCCTCCCTCCCCGTCTCTGCCTCCGCGGCGAAGCTGAAAGGTTGCGCTACCTTCGGGCTGGAGGTTTTTCCGTTTCCCCCTCCTCTCTGGGTGTTGCAGTCGGCCGGAGAACGAGAGTCGGGTCGGAAAGGGTCGCCCTCTACGCGGTGGAAGAAGAAGAAGAAGAAGAAGAAGCGGCGGTTGAAGAAGCAGCAGAAGAAGAAGCAGCGGAGGGACTCGGGTCCATGCGGCGGAGACTCCTGCGCGAGGCGCGACCGTTGGTGTTGGAGGAGGCTGGGCCGGGGCAGGAACCTTCGACCCGGCGGGACCTCGGCTGGCTCTGGTGGAAAGAACCCTGACCGGGAGGAGAGCGAGTGGTAGCGAGCCGGAGCGGAGGGCGAGAGACACTGACAGTTAGCGGGGGAGAGAGAGAGCGAGCAGCCGCGGTGTGTCGGAGGGGGAGCCGGAGTGCAGTGAGTCGGAGCTGCCACTGGGGTCAGAGAGCAGGAGGAGCAGGAGCGAGCACAACATCCCCCCGCCCCACCCCACAACCCGCCGGCCGCGCGCCTTTACCGGCGGGCACACGCGCCGCTAGAGGGGGGGGGGGGAGGCGGCGGAGAGAAGCGCTAAGTGGTGCCGCGTTTTGCCTCTGCTGCGTTCACTTGCCGTCGAAAATCACACTCCCTACATCCATTGGAGCCATAAATGACTGTCCAAGCGCAGGTGCATCTCTGTACCATTGAAAATCAGTGAAATGTTCATTTATTTCACGAATTCAAACACAAAAACTTAAAGTTATTCAGTAGGTTTAATACTCAGGCTACGGACAAGAGTTACGGTCTCTGAAAAAAAACAGTACACAAAAAATTACTGAAGAGTAAAAAAGTATTTGGTAAAAAGTATACTTAAGTATCAGTTTCTTTCAATAAAGAACAAAAACTGCAGGTGTGTGTCTGTGTCTGGTGCGTTTTTGGTTAAAACGCACCGTTTTTCATTCAGTGGGTAGAAAATCCAGAAATTGTATTCAAGTACGAGAAGAAATACTTCATATTAAAATTACTGAAGGTAAAAATACACCTAAAAGTATATATATAAAAAAAGAATTTACTGAGTAAATGTAACTAGTCACTATCCAACTCTGAAATAAACAAATTCTGACTTTAAACTCAGATCTCAAATACTATGACGGCTGTTGTGTCAGGAATTATTAGGGCTGTTGTAGATACAGAAAAATGGAGTAAATTTCCACCAAAAACACAAATTGAGATTTAGCTCAGAAACGGTCTAGAAAAAGAACAAAAATGTCAGACGTTTGAAACTCAGAAAATCCTCATTATTTCCTGGAAAATTTCTAAAATAAATTTTTTCTTGCAAATTTTCTACTTTTGAAAATCAGAAATTTCAGTTTCAAAATGAGAACATTTTGACTTTCGGGGCTTGGAAATTTTCTTTTTTTTTTCTAGAATGTTTCTGAAACTAAAGTCAGTATTCCGAGATGAGTCATTTAATTTTAGAAAAATGTTCCGTTAGCCCTAATCCTCGTTCATACATACGATGGAAAATTAGGGCGCCAGAAAATTTGACATTAATGTCAAAATTTCAGTTTTTTTAAGACGAGAAAATTTTCAAATGTTACTCTTTTTCATAACTTGCGTGTTTCCATTAAGCTAATTTATTTTGATAATTTCAGTTTGCAAAATTTAAAAAGAAAAACACAGCTAGTGTGATCAATCTGATCCTTCCAAGTCCAAAAACTTCACATTAGATTAACTGGTTAAATTTCCATAAGGTATTGTTTGAATTACGTTTTATGAAATCAAATCTAGCAGGAGAGATAAACACTCAAGTTAATTGTCTAGAGCCAGGAAGCACAGCAAAGTACTCTGATGTGTGAAATCACTTCTAAATATAGTAACTTCCTATCCTGGCTCAGGAAAGAAATTAAAACTTGTAGTCTGACTTTGGTCAGGATGAATTAGCCCTGGCATTGCACAGGTGTTTGTTGAATTCAGCTTAGAAATATGAATTTTACTCCACTTTTCAAAGTGTTTGTGGAAAAACCACCAGCAGTGCACAAGTGTAATTCACTTGTGCACTGCAAAAACACAAAGTCTCACCAAGTATTTTTGTCATTTCTAGTGCAAATATCTAAGTAGACATAAAATAAGACAAAATGAACGTTTGAGTAACTTTTCAGCAAAACATATGAGTCATTCATTTATTAATATTGATGAAAAAGTTCTAGACACAGCCATTTTTCCTATTATTTATTTCCTTAAGATGTATTGATGTAAAAGCGCATTAAAAAAACGCATTTTTCCACTTAAAACATGGGAAATATCTCGGTATCAGTGACATAATCTGAGAGTGGGACTAGTACTTTTATTTAAATCAGAATTAAGGAATTGTTGACTGAAAGCAAGCTCACATATCTGGCTGAAAAGTAACTTGTAAGTGAGTTTTGTCTTATTTCAAGTGTGATAAGATATTTTCACCAGAAACTAGTGAAAATAGTTTCTGGTAAGGTTTTGTGTTTTTGCAGTTTACATCTATTTTTGATCCCAGTGTTGTTCTTATATTAAAAACCTCCAACGAAAAACCAGTTGGTCATTTTGTCATCGCCTCTGCAAGAGTCAGAAAATCATCAGATTTGGAAAGTTACCACAAACTAAAGTACATATGACACCAAAAACATGGAGCTCCAAAAAGATGTTCTGTTTTATGTGTCGACTTTATTTTATCACGCTTTGTTTTCAACATAACTCACATTGATTACTGAGTAGTTGAGCTGGAATACTTCCTATTAGGATTACAGATGTGTGGGAAACTGGAGCTCAAGTGAACACAGTGGTGTAAAATAATCCATGATAGGAAGACGGCGCAGCCCCTTTGGGTTTACATCTAAACAATGCTAATTAGTACCTGTGGGAATCAATCCCGCAACCTGAAAAGAGGCAACACAGTTTCCATACTGGGTGAAACCAGCAACTTGCTAACTGGGTATTTTGGTCGTTTTTTTTTTATTAAAACGTTTGCCTTTGATTTCTTTCTGATTATTAAATTTACTGATTTTAGAACTTTAAAGTGTTTACATTTGTTTTGTTGTTTTTTTATAAAACCATTATTAGAAAAAAATGTTTTGGATTTCAGTTTGTTTTTCTTTTTAAGTCAACTATTTTAGTTTCACTAACCTGCCTCCTGCAAGTCACCATGTTATGACGGCCTGAATTCAAGAGCACCTCACATTTCGCTAAATTTATGTGTAGAAAACCATTTATTTTCCTTTCACCTCACGGCTCTCGATCATATTAAACTCCATTAATATTTGTGCTTTAATAAGCTAACAGCTGTGAAGACCATCACATCGTACGAGTCATGTGATCAACAACCGGATGTTACTGCTGGCAGAAAAGACGAAGAAGGAAACAGGAAGTGGTAGGGAGATGATGGTGCAGCATGTTTTTAATGACTTATTGCATGAACAAACTTATTCACGTGATTTTGATTGCATTGCTCCTTTAATGGGAACGTGACAATTGCAAAATAGTGTCTTTTCAACATTAAGGGAATATCGACAAAGTTTTACACACATTTGCATTGGAAATGCAGCTTGTATCAGTTTGAAATGTAAGCATGTGGAATATTTCTATTACAAATGTGCTCAAAACTTTAATATTCCCCTTAAGTTGAAAAAAACACAATTTTGCAACTGCATTATTACATTATACAAGAAATGCATTCACACGTTCATGTGATAAGTCATTAAAACAAAACATGCAGCGCCATCCTCCTCCTACTACTTCCTGTCTTCTTCTTCTTCTTCATCTTTTCCGCCAGTGGTAACATCTCGTTGTTGACCACATGACTTGAGTGTCACGAAAAAAGTCATCCAGGCAAAAACCTTGAGTTTTTTTTATTATTATTTTTATTTGACGTGTTTTCATTAAGCAAATTTAAGCAGATGTCAAACTGCGCTGTTTTAAGGTTAATGGAAACGCAGCTACTGAGTTCAGACAGGTAAGCGCTGCCGCGGCTTCACCGTCACTGGCTGCTGTAGTTACTGTCCAACAACGACCACATGAAACCCACCGGAGCAAAAGCACATTTCCTGCAGAAGGTAAATGATATTTCTAAAACGCCTCCCATCGCAGAGTTCAAAAGCATTTCAAATCATTCAATAGGGGTAAGAAATAATTTGTCAGTGCCAAGGCTGTACCTTTTTAATGTACTGATGGGATTTTTGATGAGAAAAGGCGGTGTGGGACGATCCATAACGGACGCGTCTGATCTACATTTACATGTCAGCCATTTGGAGCGGAGCTGCCTTTTTCTAATTTAACTGACATGCTTCAATTTCCTCCTGCCCATCTGCACGTCCCCCACCACAACAACCCTGCAAGTCATTTCCATTTGACTTTTCTCTTATCTGCACAAAGAAAAAAAAAAAAAAAAAAAAGCATTTCCATCTCGTAGCCGGCGGGTGTTAATGTGAAAGCGCGGTTTAAATTTTATGTGGCAGGGCCACATTTAAACATTTGACCAGCGCTTGTTCTCCAGGCTGTGGATAGAAAACTGATGATAGATACGGGACCAAATGTCACTGAAGAAATGGCTTTTGCCATGAATGTTTTATTCAACCCTGCGTCGCACTGATCACATTTATACAATAGAAAATGTAAATGTTATGCACCGCGCTCAAAAACTCTATATATTTTATGACCTTCCACAAAGGAGGGTGAAATGGTTTTCAATCTAAATATGTGTAAAAAAAAATGGCGCACATGTTTAATGGTAGAGGAAGAAAAGGAGTGTGCGGCTCCTTCTGGAGGCAGAGGGTGATATTCACTTAACCTGGCGGCTGCGGGGGTTCACCGGCTCCATCCTGAACACATTTATACCCGTATGGTGGCGATGCCCGTCGGGAAACAAACGGAGCTTTCTCTGTGTCTGAAGCCACTTCCACACAGAAGGTCTAGATCCTCAATTCCGATTTCTTTAACCCCCTGAAACCGGATTTTACAGTTGATACTACTAAACTCGAGCGCAACGAAACTTCTGTGTTAACGGCTAACGTCCCCAAACCTTAGCCGCATGCGCAGAAGAAGAGGAACGTTGACGTCACACAGCAGCGCTCTGCTTACGGAAGTAACGATGCATGGAGCCGCTTGTGGTCCGGTTTTAAAATGTATTCAGCAATAAGAAGCGACAGAAACGTTACAAGAGTATAAAATCACGAAGGAAGCTGATAAAAAGATAGCACAACTAATAGCAATGGCTTTTTGTTTAAAAAAATACCTCCGATAGGAAAGTCTGTTGGGATTCGTAGTTGCAACTAGGAGCTGTTGGATTCAACGGCATTTCCATTGACCATAGAATTACGCAAAATAACTCTACGAAAATAAATGTTCTTAATGGAAGCACGCCAATTTTGGGGAAGAAAAAAACCTTTTTGATTTTAAACAAAAACTTTTTGCGTTAGGATGAGGTGGGTGTTTTTTTTTAGCTGTATCAAAATTGGTTTATTTTGCAAAGCTTAATGAAAACACCAAAACTGCGAAATTGTGTTTTTTCGACATTAGCGGAATATTGGCAAAGTTTTTATTTGTAGTGGAAACACAGCTAGCGACAGACATCTTTAATAATAATTTTCATCCATTGTTTACCTCCTGTTTTATCTCGTCTGGCTTCTTCTGGTGCAGAATCATGACACATATTTCATAAAAAGCAACTGTTCAGACTGCAGGCGCTTTGAAAACAGTCGGATTCGAAACTGAATTAGTTCCACATAAGAAAATGGCACAGAGCGGATTTTTGGGGGGTTAAACAAATTGGAATTGTGTCGTTCAGATTGCTGTGAAAAAGATCACATGTGGGGGAAAAGCAGCTGATTTTGGTTGCATTTGCCTGCTGTGTGAATGTATCTTGAGAGTCCCATCCTTGCACAAACAGGGTTTTGTTTTTTTTAAATGTTAATGTCATTCAGATTTATGGGAGGCAGAGAGGTGGAGGCTGAGCTGGATACCGTTTATGCCGGCAAGATACACACAAACACAAGCAAACACTATTTGCCTCTGAGATTCTGCTGCTGCTGCTGTAGGCATGAAAAGTGAGGAGTACATCCAAGGAGTTTCTCTGATTTTGAACCTGAATATTTTTAACAAGTCGGATCTAGATGCGCTTTCATGCGATGGCCAGGAAGAGGAGAGGTTAGGCAGAAGAAAAGCTCTCTGGCATTAATTCTCCTCCCGTCCTCCTGCTGGGTTATGATGGACTCGGTAATATGCAGGCTCACTTTCTACGCCAAAGGCTAGACGAAGCCGGTCGGAGTCGGTCTCTTCCTGCTAAACGGTAAAAATAAAACAATCCCTTTACTTTCCCATGAGATGCGGCTTCACCCGCAACCCTTCAGCGAAATCTGTGCTTCTTAGCTTCCTCTGTCTCTCTTTCTCTGTGCGTTTCAGCATTTCTCACCATTTTCCAACAAATACTATGTTGTGAGGACCCACTGCTTCTTCTGGGACACAAAGCCCTATAAGAACACTGCAAAACCCAAAATCTTACCAAGTGATTTTGCTTAGTTTCTAGTGCAAATATCTTAGTACACTTGAAATAAGACTAACTTTCAGCAAGATATAAGAGCTTGTTGTAAGCCAATAATTCCTTAATATTGATGAAAAAGTTCTAGTTCCACTGGCAGATTATTTCACTTAAAATAAGACATTTTTCCAATGTTATAAGTTAAATCATCTGCCGATGGAACAATATTATCAATATTAAAGAATTATTGACTTAAAAACAAGCTAAGTTCCTATTTCTTGCTGAAATGTTACTTTAGTTTTGTCTTATTTCAAGTTTCCTACGATATTTAAACTATAAACTAGAATACAAACTGAAAATACTAGGGAATAATTTGTGTTTTTTCAATGTATGTATAAGTTGTGTTCTTTCACTGACCTTGTAAAGCATAGAAGAAGCTTTATAACTTGTTTTTATTTTATAGTTAATGCATTTTTTCATAATTTTACATCAATTCATCTCAAGGAAATAAGTACAAGGAAACATGGCTGTGTCTAGTACTTTTTGGGCAATTTTAATGAATTGTTGACTTAAAATAAGCTCCTATATCATGCTGAAAAGTTACCTAGTTTGTCTTATTGAAAGTGTACTAAGAAGTTTGCAGTAGAAACTAGACAAAAAATACTTGGTAAAGTCTTTTGTTTTGTAGTGTAACGTGTGAATGGAGTTAAGGATAAGAGTCAGGCTATAGAAATTAATTAAAAATGAATGGAAGTCAATGCAAAGTCCTTGTGAAGATAGAAAGACATCCTTGTGTGTGTTTAGCAGTCAGTGGTGTATAAATTAAGGGGAACACTACGTCTTCCGTCTGCATAGAGTGACTGTGTGTATTAAATCACGTTAATTGATTAGGTAGAGTTCACAGAAGGACGACTGCGGAGCTGCACTGTTAGAGTAGTTCATGCTCCACTACGGAGATGATATTAGCACCTACACTCTCAATTAATCCACGACAGGGTAATTATCTCCATCACTTGCTTGCTTGGACTTTGAGGTGCAGCTGGAAGAGACTGGGGGGAAAATGGCGTCCATGGAAGAGTTCCAATCTGAAAAGATTGGTCTCATATTTACGCAGAAACATCTTTTTGATTCCCAGGAAGTTTGGGAAAACATTCCTTACACAAGGGTGTATTTGACATTATAACTGATGTAAATCTAACAAGAAAAAGCTTTATATTGAGAGTGAAACACGGTGGTGGCAGTGTGATGCCCTGGGGCGTATCTACTGCTCCTGGATCTGTATAACATCTTGGAACTAATCAAATCCTCTTTCAGAAAGTTCTGGAAAAGAAATTCATCCATCAGTTTATGACCTTAAGCTCTTTAGTTAAGCAGCAGAAGAAGGAACCAGCAAGGTGGACTTGCTGGCGCGCAATAGGGGACCTATTATGCTGCCATGAACAGTTTAGGTCTGCGTAGTTTTGTAAACTGTGCCATGAACAGTTCACAAAACATGTTAATTACACTTTTTTTCACAAAATCATTCTTAGATAATGAGATTTCTGTTCTGCTTCGGGCGACTTGTCACTTTAAATCGAGATAAGCTGCTGCTGGCCACACCCCCTATTTACACTCGCACATGAAAATGGCTGCAAACAGATGCAAGAGGTTAAGGTACCAACTTTTATTATGAAACCAAACCTGAATACATAATTAGGACTGCAACTAATTATTATTTTAGAAATTGATTCTGCCAATTAATAGATTAACCGTATTAAAAAATGGGACATTCAACATATTTTTCATTTAACCACTTCAGTCGTATGTATTCAATAATAGAGATGCATTAAGAGATGTAAATAAATAATTAAATTATTTTTTACATAAGAAGACAAACTTTTTATTGCCTAAAATGCAACATGGCATTCCTTTAGTAAATCCAAACCAGGCGAAACTAAAACTGATATTTGAGGAGTTTTGGCTAAAACATATTTACACAAAAAGGTGTTTTTTATCTTAAATGTAATATGTATATGCTTTTTGTAAAGCCCTGTCTTAATTATTGCTCTGTGCACTCCTGTTAGCAATTAATTGACTACTACTAACTTAGTTGACAGTTATTATACAATGGATTAATCACGATTACTCCAATTAACTGTTTCAGCGCTGTAAATATTCAGTGAAACAAATGTAAGTTAGGTTAAGAAGCTGTTTCTTTAGCTCTGTCCTTCCAGTACTTGTATCTGAAAATCTGTGAGAGTGGAAGGAGGAAATCGCAGTTGGATGAAAGGAAGTCATCGGGTCAGACGGAGAAGGCTGAACTTGCAAACACAGAGACTCACCCAGAAAAACAGAGCGACAGAACAAGGGCAGAGGCATCGGATCAAAGACGACGAGCTCGACAAGCTGGAGAGACGGAGGAGGAGAAGGAGCAGAAGGAAGAGGAGGAGCAGCGGAGCAACCAGGGAAGCAAAAATATGGATTGAACAGATGAAATGGATAAGACTAAAGGAACAATCCACACTAAAATATTTAGATGCATGCGTTGGTTCAGTTGTAATCCATGTGGCACATGGATTACAACAAGACAAAAACATACACAGACAAACACACATTCCTTTTTTTCAGCCAAAGAAAGTATTGGTCTGTTAGATTTGAGTAAATTACTAATTACTCAGCTTCTAGGCACCATAAATCCAGAAAACTGCAAAACAGCTGAAACACTGAGATTCATTAAATGAAGACTAAACCCCCACCTGTTCAGAGATGCTTTTAAAACATAATAAATGGAACATTGACCAACATATTTCATGTGTAATGATGATTTTGGTGATGTCACTCATTAAAATGTAATATTTTTTACCAGTTTCTCAATTGTTGACTGAATGGTGTTTCTTATAACTTTTTATGTTTGTGTTTTTATGATGTAAAATACTTTGAACTGTCTTATTGCTGAGATGTGCCATACAAACAAACTCAATCAATTGACTAACTGAAGAGTTTTTTCCTTTCTGTATTTTGCTCACAATTCATCTCTGCATGTGACGTTTTTAATTAAATCGTGGAAATATGGCAACGTTCAGCAAGCAAGCTGAATCTATTGTGAAAAAATCTGTTATGGAAATAACTTTT
This sequence comes from Girardinus metallicus, assembly GCA_903067095.1. Taxonomy (NCBI): domain Eukaryota; kingdom Metazoa; phylum Chordata; class Actinopteri; order Cyprinodontiformes; family Poeciliidae; genus Girardinus; species Girardinus metallicus. The sequence goes on from CAEGAE010054156.1 coordinate 15,494, forward strand.
GTTTCACTCGACTGTACATCCATGCATACTTTTAAATTTTGATCTTTATTTAACAAGTCATAACAAAACAAATTTGAACAGCCAAATATCCCCTGCAGTGACTTTGGAAAGCAAAAATATCTAAACTGTACATTTAAAAGCGATCACTTCTTGCAGTTATATTATCATTGTTAGCAGTACAAATGCTAAAACAGGGACCAGTGCTGCCATTTTGGATGTCCCAGTTATGACGCAGAGGAGCAAGTCTTACTAACTTATCGTTTACAAAATTAGTTAACAGTTATTCGAATAAATGCTTAATTACGATTAATCGTGATTACTCTGATTAATCGTTTCAGTCTGATGTGTTTAACTACTAAATTAGTTGACTATTCCAGTAATAAATTAATTACAGTTAATCACAATAAATCCAATAAATCATTTCAGTCAGATGTGTTCAATTTATAGTTGACGATTATTTCTAAAATCAATAACGATTAATCACAATTACGATAAATCTGGTTAATTGTTTCAGCCTGATGTGTTTTAGTCTATTAATAGTTGACGATTATTTCAGTAATCAATTAACTACAATTAATCACGATTAATCTGATTAATCATTTCAGCCCAAATGTTTTATGGGAAATGTTTTGCTTCAAAATGCAGCACGACTATCTTTTAAAAATTTGGCAAACAGAAAAGTGTGTCTTCTATCTCACTTTGCCTTTTCTAATTAAAATGAAAGAGACACAGAAAGTAAATTTAGCATCTCTGCAGAATATTTATGTTATCTGTGTCTAAAGTATTTTCTCGTCAGCAATCATCCGAGTCTGATTTCTTGTTTCAAACCTCATCAGCGGTTGGTGCTTTGACTTATACAAGCTCCTACATCTTCTTATGGCATGTGTGTGCGTGGATGTGTGTGTGTGCGTGCACGCGGGCGTGTGTGTGTGCCTAGTGCTAGTCTGGGATGCGTTTCATTGTCCTGCTCCCTGCTGTGAAAGTTGATGGGGTTTCCCACTGAGATCGTGTGAAATGATCCTGGCAAGTTATTTGTGTGTGAGACGGAGAGTCTGACTTGGTGTGTCGCCGCGGCCACTGTGTGTTGCACCCGTGCGTTTTCGTGAGGTAGGAAGCAACTGATTGAAAGCCCAGGCGATGAGGACTCACGCTGTGGCTCTTATTTTATCTCACAACTGCTTCAAAACCCATTTGATTGTTGCTGTGTGACTCGATTCGGTGTCTGTCAATTTTTCTGCACTCTCCTACAGGTCAGATATCCCTCTCATCTACACAGTAGAGCAGGGGCAGAGAACTCATTTTCATTTGGAGCAACATCAGGATCGGAAGAGGATTAGTGCCAAGAAGAAGAAAAAAAGAATTAAGATTTTTTTTTTTAAACTTTGAATTCTCACTTTAATCTCAAAATTTTTCCTCAAAATTTTGACTTCATATTTACAATTCTGAGATTAAAATTGTAAAAAAAAAAAAAAAATCAAGTCAGAATTCTGAGACTAAAGTCATGATTTTGAGATTAAATTCTCAAAAGATTAACACCTGAATTATTAGATTACAGTTACAATTCTGAGACCAAAGTCAGATTTTATTTTTTTTGTGGCACTAACCCTCTTCCGTATAAATGACCACATAGGGCCGGTTCCTCCAGAATGTATAATATTGAAGCTTTCTCTGCATTCTACTTCTAAATCTTAAATATTTAACATATTTTCATAATTAAGTAATTTGGCAGTATGCAAATACACTAGATTTGCCAGACAAAATACACAAACACACACCTATTATTTTGAAGTTTATGTGGCCCTATTCAGCCAATGGAGTCAGCAACTAAATGAGCATATGATATATATGATTATGGTAAACAAACCTCTATGAATCACTAAAATTGGGATGAAATGTTGTGTTTTTTAGAGGAATTTGAAGCTGTCTGTGCAACAGGAGGAATGAGGAGACTTTCAACAGATGGTATGGCCCCCACTGAGGTCTGATCTCACCATCCCGGAGTCAGTCTGGGATTACACTGAGAGACAGAAACAAACCAGACAGCCTAAACGGCTGCAGTGGCTCAGCTCTCTAAGCTCTCTCTCATACCGCAGTGATCGCTCTTGATTTGGGAAGGAAGGGCCTTATTTCATATTCCTGAAACACACATGGCAACAAAAAGAAACACTGGGCAAACTGGTGCGCATTAATGATTTATATGCACTAAAAGCACATGAGGAGTTAAAGAGCTGATGACAGAGCCAGTTTGAAAAAAACCAAAGGGATCATTGCCACAGAAACAAAATGACTTTTATAGAGACAAAACTCCAGACCACCAGGCGCTCTTGGTATCTTTTGAACTGGTTTTGGTTTCAAAAAAGTTCTACATTTTTTCTGAAAGTTAGACTTTCATGCACAAATATATTTTGCACACTTCTTAAAAGGGGCCTATTCACTATTTACAGGTTTTTATTCTTCCATTTTCTAAAAGCAGCCCCAAACCTTAAAAAAACACACCCAGCATTTTTTTGGCAATAAGATAAGGGTTTTTTGGTGTCTGGAAAATGAGCCATTAAAAAAAAAAAAAAAAAAAAAAAAACACTGCACAGTTACCTAGCAACCCGAGCAGAGTCCAACCCTGTTACCTAGCAACACAAGTGGAGTTCCAGAACATTTGGTCCGCTGGTTTTACTGCTGTTTGCGCTGTACAATGGCTGCTGAAGAAAAACAAGCATTTTGTTGTTGACTTACCATCCAGAAACCATTTGCTGCGTTCCTGGTGGTTGTGCAGGACCCTCCACTTCTGCTTTTCAAAGATGTACAGTTTTATAATTGCGCATTTTTTTGCAGCCATTTTCACATACGAGTGTAAACGTTGAGTTGGGGGGGGGGGGGGGGGGGCAAAGCCCGGAGAAAACTTTTTTAATTTGAGGGGAGGGGGTGCCAGAGAAAGCCCCAAAAAGGTGAGAAACGAGGAAAGACAAAACAAAAAATCCA
>CAEGAE010054158.1:0-15341 GCA_903067095.1 Girardinus metallicus
GAGGGAATGGGAGGGGGAGAGGGAGAGGAGTGTGGGGGGGGGGGGGGAGAAGAAGGGGGGGGGGGGGAGGGTGAGGTGGTGGGGGGGGGGGGGGGGGGGGGTGGGGGGGGACATATTTTCTGTGATATTTTTGAAAGGAAGGTTAGGAGGAAGTGATATTATTGACTTAAGAGATCTAATGGCTGCAAAAAATGTACTGACAGTAAAACCCACAGGGGGAAAAAAATGACAAGACAATAACCTCCATCGCCTTCATTTTAAACCAGATACATTTGTTGCTCCTCGTTCAGTATAAAGGGATTTATCCACCAGTACAAGAGAGAGAGAGAAAAGGAGAGAAAGAGAGAGAGAGGTAGTGTGAGGAGCTGGCGTTAAGACCACTCCTCCGGAGGTGAAGCAGCTCTGATGATGGATGGACGTTCAGATAAAGGTGCAGCAGAAGCCGCAGAGGAGCTCACAGTGACCCGCTGCGGTTCTCCAGGGGAGCGTTAGCATGTCGTTCCTCACACATTTCCAAACATTCCTCACAGCCTCCGTCCACGGTAAGCTTAAGTTTTATTTCCCCTTTTTTGATATTTTATTTCTGTTTGGGATAGATTACAAAAATGCATTCTGTGCCATAAACATTTTTGTTTGTCTGTTTTATCATTTGCTTTAAGATTAGAAATGCTAAAAATGACCGACAGAAGCACTTCTGTGTTAGGAATTTCCTGGCGGATGAGCAATAAAATGCCATCTGTGGAGAGAGCCAGCGGTCGGTAATTGGGTGTGGGAGTACAGAAGTGGAAAGAAAATATCTGCAGGACATTAAATGTTACACATGTAGTCTGAACTGTATGTCTGCTTCCATGTAGATATTAGAGTCTGGCTGCAGTGATGTGTTTGTACGTAGATCTGCATGTAGAAACACGGAGTGGGATAATGTTACTATTCAAAATAAAGCAACCCAGTTGTTTAAAAATTATCAGACGCAAAAGTGAGTTGGCATTCGCTTGGCTTCAAAATATCTGATGTAGGTTTTTTTTTTTTTTTTGTTTATGGCATTTTAAACATTTATTTTGTGATACAATTTCTCGATTTTATGCAGAAAAACACGCAGATGCTGAATGTAACCTGTTCTCTAAGAACCAATAAGCTCACAGTATTTTCTATAACAAATGTATGCAACTTACACAAAGTAAGACGCGATTTTGGAGCTGAAGGAAAACGAAACATTGTTCTCAAAATACTTCATGAAAAAATTAAATCTAAAAAGTGTGGCATGCATGTGTACTCAGCTCAATAAAGCAATTACATAAAACCTCTTGGAGTACGTGTTTCTACCTGATTAGGTTTTTCTCCATGTTTCACATTTCAGTTTTATTTTCTGTGTGGAAAATTATTTTTTATTTTACTTATTTTTCATTTAATAAAGTTATTGAAGTAAATTTGTTACATTCCAATCTGCTTTTAAAATTTCACATGCTCAACAAAATTGGTGTGACGCATACCTAATTTGTTCACTCATGTAAGAACAGGTTTGTGATTAAAGCATAAACCTCCATCTGTGCAAACAGAGTGACATGTCAGCACTTTCCCTGACAACCACAGCTAAGCTGTTGGCAACAATTGTCGCATGGTGAAGAGGCTGCGGTCAATCAATTAATCGTGATTAATCGTGATTAATTAATCACGGTTAATCATGATTTATTGTGATTAATCATAATTAATCATTATTAATTGTGATTAATCATAATTAAGCATGATTAATGATTAATTATGTTTAAACATTAATCATGATTAATCACAATAAATCATGATTAATTATGATTAATGGTGACTAATCATGATTAATTGTGATTAATCCTAATTAATCATGATTAATCACGATTGATCATGATTAATCGTGCTTAATCATAATTAAGTATGATTAATTGTTTCAGTAATAATTCTATTTAGAAGCTAGAACTCTTTATTAAGGTAAATAGTTATAATGACCAAGTTTTAATATTATATAAAAATCCATTTTTATATTGTATGGCCTCCGAAGTGTACCAGTTTGGTCCTTTCTGCTAATGCATATCATTTACTCATCGTGTCCCCCTTTAGTAGTTATTCATGGCATGTTTGTAGCTTTGTGTGGACAAGCTGTGGCCACTTCCTGACCCGCTGCTCCTCCATTGCTGCCTGTGCTGAATCCCTCTTTTTGTCCTTCTCGTTGCAGAGAATGGGCAAAATGCTTCCTCCTCCCAAACGTACAGGAAATGAACCCCATTCCGTGTGAGTTCGCAGTGACCATGCGTGACCCGCTGGCAGACGTCCACGTCAACGTCACCTCCAACTGCTCCGTGGCCGCTTCCAACCTGACAGCCGTGGAGGACGTCCCGCAGCTCCCCACCTTCACCACAGCGGCCAAAGTAAGAGTCATCATCACGTTGATCCTGTGCGGCACGTCGGCCTTCTGCAACCTGGCCGTGCTGTGGGCGGCACACAGGGACGGGAAGCGGAAATCCCACGTCAGGGTGCTGATCGTCAACCTGACCGTGGCCGATCTGCTGGTGACCTTCGTGGTGATGCCTGTGGACGCGGCGTGGAACATCACCGTCCAGTGGCTCGCTGGGGACTTTGCGTGTAGGCTGCTGATGTTTCTGAAGCTGCTGGCCATGTACTCCTGCGCTTTCGTCACCGTGGTGATCAGTCTGGACAGGCAGGCCGCCATCCTCAACCCTCTGGCGATCAACAAGGCCCGGATGAGGAACAAGATCATGCTGGCGGTGGCGTGGGGTATGAGTGTGGTGCTTTCGATCCCTCAGGTAAGGTCAGTCGTGCTTGGAAGGCAACATGACCAAAAGGTCAGGTCTGATGTCAGCGCTCATTTAGTTTAGTTACTTCACTCTCAGAAAGCCCAATATGTCTCAAAGGTGTTTTGGTTTTACTGTGCATGTCGTGCTCGAACTGTTGATTATTTTAGTACCGATTATTCAGTAGATTAATTGATTAATCGAATGAAAGAAAAATTGGCCCATTCTGCAGATATTTCTTTTAACCGCTTAAGGCTTTTTTATGTAAAATATTAGAAATACATTAAAGATGCAAATTAACAAACAGGTCAGCATCTTTAAAAAAAAAAAAAAAAGCAATAACATAGCATTCCTTTAGTGTACGCTTCTGATCATTTGTAGATTCATTGATTCATTTTTGCTTTAAGCGATTAATAATTGGATAGCAAAATGTGCTTAATAGGAGATTTTGTACTTTATAGAGTTTGAACAAGATAACAATACAACTGGCCTACTTGAGGAGTTCTGGGTAAAAAATATTTACAGACAATTTAAATCTTAAATGCAAATGTACATATGTTTTATACAGCTTTGACTTAATGACTGATTGGAGTGTGTTGTTCTTTCAGCAAACGTCTTTTTCTTTGGAGTCTTCATACTGTAGTTAATGATTAATCTAAACTAACCAATAATTATTTCAACAGTTAATCACTTCAGGCCTATGTGCATGTGATTTAATGATTTCCATTTGAGCTAATCTTTAACCACCTTCTAACTGCCAAACCAAATGTTAAAAACTTTTCTTTTTGCACAAACCTCAATCCATTTTGCAGAACTTCAACAGAGATTTTATATAACAGAAAAACACAAAGTAGCATGCAGCAAAAGGGAAACGGTTTTCAAAGGTTACAACTGAAAAGCGTGGCGTGCGTCTGCAAACGAGATATGCACATCCAGAAACGCTCTTTCTTTTCGACACGCTTAGCCACAAAGGCCGTACTCGTCTGGGACATGACTTAAACCCGTCGCGTAGTTTGGTGTCAGGCTCCATATTTAAATGAGCTGAATGCAAATTCATGCCACACCTTTCGGACCTTTATTTGAAAAATGCTCAAAAAACATGTTACCATTTCACCACGCTGAAGCTGTGCGCAACTTTGTATTGTTCTGGCGCATAATATCTAAATTTAAAAAAAAGTGCCTTTTCCAAGGCAACACAAATCAGTTTCAGTTCAATTATTTTAGGCAGCAAGAAAATGAAAGCACTAGAGAAGGCATTAAAAATACAAAGCATGATATATTTTAGAGTTTTACAATAAACTAATGGAAGTATAAATCTGCTGATTAGCTCACAATACAAATAGTGTAGAGCAGGAATGAGAAGGATTATTCTGGAGTAAAATAACAGATATGGAAGTTGCGAATCTTAGCGAGGCTGGATTCCTTATGACGTTCACTCTTCAGGTCAAATGATGTAACTCTGAACAGAAGATCCCCAAAGTCACAGAAACAGCATATCATGCTCCAGTTAGCATGTGAAATGTCAAAGCTCATGACTGCCAAAAAAGGAAAAAGGACAAAAAACCCTGAAGATGTTTGGCGTTTTGAAAGTTGAGAATCTTTTCTTTCTGAAATGGCATGTCAGCACAACCTGGACCTACAAAGCTCAATCTGCTCAAACTACAAGATCTTGGAACAGTTTCCTTTGAGCAGATATCGCAGGAGCGGAAATCTTTAGCCAGCATATCAACACAAACTTCTCATTTAGAGTCAAGTGTTGTGTTTGATTTTGTAGTGATGTTATCTGAAGGTATCTCCAGAGTTATACATAAACAATGTTGCAAATCTCATTGCTTAGGAGCAATAAAGTACAAAAAAAAAAAAAAAAAAAAAATTGACCAAAACTCCCCCCAAACTGTTCTGGTCAATTTGTTGACTAGTTCTGTTTAGAAAAGCATATTGCAGACCAAAATCCGGCAAGACTTAAAAATAGTTTTTCAAAGACTTGCCAGGAAACCTGTCTGAGTTTAAACTATTTGGGCAAAAAAAAATGTCAGTCCCTAGATGTATAAATGTGACAGAAACAGACATCAAGTATTAAGTATTAAGTCATGGGAGGCTGAACTCACTAAGCTGTTCTGTGTTTGCTGGTCAAAAAAGACAAAGAAGACCGCTCACATTTAATCCCAATAAAATATATCAACTTATGTTGTCAAAAAAAAAAAGATGAAAGGCATGAATAAATTTACAGGATACTGTAAAATGTCCATTCTTGAGTTTTTATGAGGTAAATAACCAAACCACGGCCTCTCCCAATTTTATGGCTGGTATGATTCATAGTGAGGAACTAGGGGGTGTTAGACTGCCGATGGGTTATGCCACGATGAGGAGAGGAAAGCTGCACCCTGCTACTTTTCCCACACAGATTCACCCTGGCAGTGGAGATTTCACAGCAGTGACTGTTAGCATAAATCCTTGGGTTGCACCACGTTTTCATTTAGCCTTGCAAAAAGAAGACGAAAAGTGAAGCGAAGTGTGTCACGGGTGATGGAGAAGGAAAACAATCCGTCACAGAGAAACAAATCATTTAAGAAGACAATGATCCGTGTTGGACTTGGCAGCAGATTGCAGTACGAGCCGCAACTATTTTACACACCAGTTCTGGGAGTTCCTGTCAATCCACACGACCTTTGAGCTTCTTGGTGAGACAGGTCACACTCCTGTTTGCCCAGGTGAAGCATGTGAACATGCCAGCTAATTATGAAATTAGAAAACAATTTAATGTTTTCTGGTCATTTCAACTGACTAAAATGGCTGTCCTCCTCAGATCTTCCTGTTTCACAACGTGACCATCGTCCATCCCGAGAAGTTCACCCAGTGCACCACGTGGGGAAGCTTTGCCACGCGTTGGCACGAGACGGCCTACAACATGTTCACCTTTTCCTGCCTGTTCCTGCTGCCACTGGTCATCATGATCACCTGCTACGCCAGGATCTTCCATGAGATCTCCAAACGACTGAAAAAGGACAACCGTAAGTCTGAACCTGAGTCAGGGAAACTGAATCGGTTCACCTCGCTGCGTTCCAAAAAAAGATAGCACCAGCAACACTTCCGGCAAGGGAGCTGGCACGGGTCGAGCATGACGAAGGTCGATTTTTTTCTTCCTTTTTTGCAGATTCAGGACTGGGCGATTATTGTATAAGAACAGTTTTAACAAATATGTAAAAGAACATTGTTTATAAAAGTTACACATTCCCTTTGCAGCTTTGAGGCCTCAACATTGAACTGGCTTGTTGCTGAAAATGTGCTGCATAAATAAAATGACCTTAGTTTACCTCTACAAAGTAAAGTGTGGCTCTCATTTCATCACTGCACCACTCTTGCAATAACCTTTTGTGCTGCTCATAGAACAAAAATTCATAGTTTTTTGTTCAACAAATCTTAAACCACAGCAAACCCGTCTGTCTCTCCCCAGTGCCCACCAGCAGAGTACATCTGAGGTGCTCCAAAAACAACATCCCCAAGGCCCGGATGAGAACGTTAAAAATGAGCGTTGTGATCGTCTCGTCTTTCATCGTCTGCTGGACTCCGTACTACCTGCTGGGCCTCTGGTACTGGTTCTTTCCCGACCACCTGGAGGACAAGGTGTCCCACTCGCTGACCCACATCCTGTTCATCTTCGGGTTGGTAAACGCCTGCCTGGACCCGCTAATCTACGGCCTGTTCACCATCCACTTCAGGAAGGGGCTCCGGAGGTACTACCCCAACGCCGCCTCCGCCGGCGACGCGGAAAACACCACCGTCTTAACCGGATCGTTCACGTCTCCGGCCCTCTCGCTGTCCCTGAGGAGAGAGTTGAGGCGCCTCAGTCAGGAAAAGCTGGTGCTTTGCGGCGACGGCCACAGGAAAGCCGAGCCTCCCTCGCTCAGCAGCAGCTTTCTGGCAGAGGACAGAGATCTCCAGCAGTCTAGTCCAGAGAACATCTTGTGAGAAACAGGATGAAAAGTAGGACTGGGCGATAAATCGATTTTATCAATTAGTCAAATTTTTGCTTTTTGCAGACTGGATTTTTTCTTTTTTTCCCACCAATGCACTCATTGGGTTTCTATAGTTCAAAGTGATGTCGGCGGCGGCATCTTGTTTTGACAGCTTCTCTTTATTTGGACTTTGAATTCAGGTCAACTCTACGACAAAATATGAAGGTCAAGCTAAAACGTGTTTTTTAGCGAGAATAAAGTGTTAAATTTACAGGAATGCAGTCGTAGTAATAAGAAAATAAAGTCATATGACAATAAAGTCGAAATCATACAGGAATAAAGTCTTAATATTATCAGAACAAAGTTGCAATATTAGTATAACAAAGCCGTCATTTTCCACCACAAAAAAATAACAAAGAATGTATCGAGGCTATTTCTTACTAAGTGACTTTTTTCTCGTAATTTTAAGATGTTTTCCTGGTAAAATTGCGTCTTTATTCTGCCAGTATTATTCTGCTATCTTCTCTTAATTAGACAAGCAATCTCATAGCCTGGCCCTAGCACTCCAACATTCAACTCACAGAAAGGACGACTGACATAAAAGCCACTTCTTGAAAATACTTCCTGTCATTTGTGATTTCTTTTCTACAAAAAGAAATCACAAAGGAAAAATCTAACAAAATCAGGAGTTGAATCTTGCATGAAAAAACAAAAATCAGTTTTTATTTTTAAGCCGCATCGCCCTGCCCTGGTACTAAACATGTAGCAGAGCTTCAGGATGCAACCTTTCCCTTTTTTTCTTCTTCAGCCGTTTTATTCTCAAAAGAGACGCTTTATGAAAGTGAGCAGCGTTTTGTAAATTCTAATCTGTCAGTAGCTAAAAAACGAAATGCATCCACTGTGTCTGATTCAGACCGGCTGCTGGCTCCTGTACTGCCACTGAGTTGAAACAAGTGCTGAGGACAGACAAACAAAAGTAGGTGGCTTTGAGGAAATAAAAATATCATATTTCATATCCTATCAGCAACTCATTTGTCGACGCTCTCCTGATGTCTGCGGCTCCGACGTGTACGCTGCAGCGCCGACGCGGTTTTCTGCATCTTTCCCCATGTTTGTTCAAGAGCGTTGTTCCTCTCTTCCACAGACTGCGCTCTGCGGAGAAAAACAGGAGAACGCAGCTACAGCGTAAATATGTGAGTGTTTGTTCTGATTCATTCTGGGAATAAAATCAGTAAACATTTGCGTACATGTGTATATAGAGTTGTGATGCAGTGTTTGCCCCTTTACAGAGTCCTTCTGTTTTTTTTGTTTTGGTCACACTTTAATGTTTCAGACCATCAAATGATTATAAAATCAGACAAAGATAAGCCAGACCAACACTTATTTTTTCTTCTCTAAAATGTATTCAAACCATCTTGACTATGTGAGAAAATCACCCCCTTGTTAAACTGACCTGTTCAAAGTGACTTAAATAGTCCCTGTCAACATGAAGTAGGCTAAAAGATCTAAGGAAAATCGACGCATCCTTCCCAACTACGAAACAAAAAAAAGAGCGGATGAGAAACAAAATCTACGCACGACTTTGCTGAGGGTTATAAGGTCATTTTTAAGGCTTTGGGGTCGCATCAAATCACACGGAAAGTCACGATCCACAAAGAAACCGGAGAGCAGGGGTGAACCTTCAGACCAAAATTACTCTATAAGTTACACCGACGTCTCACTCATGAGGCCAGACAGCATGCAAGCCTGGCTTTCCGCTCTAAAGTCAGTGTTTATGATGATTCAGTAATAAGAAAGAGAGACCGGGCAGAAACGGCACGCATAGGACAGTCCCAAAGTGAAAACCAACAAAAAAATAAAAAAGAAAAAAGAACCCAAAGGTCCCTCTCATGTTTGCCAACAACATCTTAATGACTTTTGAGAAAACATTCTGTGGAGAAAAACAGGAGAAAGCAGCTGCAGCGTAAATATGTGACGTGCCTATTGTTTGATTTTTTTTTTTTTTTTTTGAAGGTGTTCGCTCCATTACATCTGCCATAAATTTATGGAAGCATGAGTTCTGCTTTCAACCAGAAAATCCTGAATGAAAAACGTCCAGCCATCAAGTGAAGCTCAAACCCACTTTGGTTATGCAGCAGGACAAATATTCAAACCACACCAGCAAACATGAAGGTTTAGGAGTGGCCTAGTCAAAAAACAAGAGCTGCAATCTTAAGAAGACACTCCAAAGTGTATACATATAAACAAAGTGTATAAAGTGAACCGCAGTTACCAAGCAGCGATGATGTGAAATGTGGTAAAGTCACAAACGTCAGTCTTGTGAAAAACAGCTGAAAACGATTCCAAATGATTCAACTGTGGCAATCGACAAATCGGCTACCGTCTGGAGTCCTAACCTTTGCTCAAGATAGACGTTGCAGATTTCCTCCAGGGTACCATGGTGAAGTGCTGTTGGCTGTCTGGGACAATCGATGTGGGGCTTAATGATGTCAGACTGACTGAAATAGAAGACAAAGAGCTGACTCTGGTTTCGCCTCTCCAACAAATCACTGGTTTCCTGGTCACCTGGGAGACAAATGAAAGCCTTTAGCTACAACAGGAATGATTTTTAGGCAACACGCAGGATCGCAATAAGCACCTCGCATGAACAGCGCTCGCTGTTCGGCATTTAGCGTGTAAACGGGATTGTAGAGTGAAGCGGTCTGGTGGGATGTCGGAAGAGTCAGGTAGCACACGGTCTGTCTGTTGACGGCTTCTCTCAGGAACATCTTTCCACTTCTTTGCATGATAAGTGTCTAGTTTGAGGAAGAAAAATAGAAGCAGTGCATGGATACAGCAGTCCGGAATAATATTGGTTGAAAAATGGTGCATTTTTGTCATCCAACAGATTATGTGTTCCCACCACAGCCTGCAGGAAAGGCACGGGTATGGCAACAGTCGGCAGATCCCTGCTGTCTTTTGGTCTGTGATATTAAATAGAAAATAAATGTGTCAACACAGCACATTTAATTTGTTTCTGTAGGAAAATGGTGAATATGTAAAATTCAGGTAACCTTTCGAAGAGCTGGACGGTGCTGGACCGCATGCCCAGTCCTGCAGTCACCATGTAAATTGCTCCGTTTTTGCACGACACCAGCATTCCGAGCGGTTCTGTACCCACAATGTCACAGTCCTGAGCAGGAGCAGACCAGTTATCGACAAACTGAATCCTGGAGAAGGCGATGGTTTCTCCTGGTACCAGAACAATTGAGACCGGGGCTCCTAATGGGAAGAAAAGACAAAGTAAGAATTAAATATTTTACTAACTGCAGTCCCCCAATCCTAACTTAAGACATAAACATAAACATTTGCCGCCTCTAGTCTATGACAAAATGTGAATTATCAGACCAAGAAGCAAAACCTCTTGAGTCATTCAGAAAATATTAACCAGGCTAGGGTTGGGTTAGGGTTATAGTGCTAGGGTTTTTTTTTTTAACTGTAAAGACAATCAAGTAAGTCAGTCAGTTAAAACTTATGGTGACTTAGTAGGGCCGAACTACAAAATAAAAAATAACTAAAATTAAGAGAATAAAGCCTTAATATTATGAGAATATAGTGACAATATTATGAGAATAAACTCGAATGATAAAGTTGAAATAATACCAGAATAAAGTCGTAACATTATGACTTTATTCTCAAAATACTATGACTTTATTCTCGTAATATTATAGCTTTGTACTCATATGATTTATTCTCCCAACATCATGACGTTAGTCTTGCAATTTTATGACTTTATTCTCGTTATTTTCTTATTTTTATTTTTTCTTAGCATGGCTCCAATTTTCCGCCGTAAAAACAAAACAACCTTAACACAAAAAGTCGATGACTGACAGCATCAAATGCTTTTCTGAAATCAAAAAAAAAAAAAGGCTTAAATCGTGCCACATTTAACTAACAGAAATTGGTCACGTGTCAATAAAATGACACATGATGTCTGAGTTCAGCTCTAAAGCTAAAGATGGCTGGACGACCATGAATGTGCCATTGTGACAACTTCACTTCCAATGAGAACAGCTAATCCTGAAAAGGACTACCTAAAAAAAAAACAAAAAAAAAAAAACATAAGTTTCTCCAGCATATCAGGTGAATAAATCATATTCTCAGAGATTCTCCGTAAGGTTTGCTCACCAGATTGTCTGTTCCAGATGCACACCACAGCATCCTCAAGCCCGAGGACGATTAAGCAAGTACATCTGCTGACAGCCGAGCAGAGGATTTCCTTCGCATTTGGCCACAGCATCTCTGGCATGGGTGTCACATCTGCTTCAACAATAAACAAACAAAAAAGAAGTGTTCGTTACAACAAGGTGTACAGATTCTGAATGTTTAAAATAAACAAATAAACAATTAGATGTTCTTCCTGGTTTGTTCTTTGGGGGGTCTTGCAGCAAATACTGAAGGAGACTAGTGGATCCGCTCCACCACACAGCGACAGCCACAGGGAGTCCTGCTGAGAAAAAGGACATGTTCGCTTCAATTTGGTGTTTTAATAACAGATGCATTCATCATCTTTTTTCTGGTGGGGGAAGGGGGCTTTTGTTAATAGATGTGATTTCTCTTCAGGATAGGATAACAATAAAAATGTCTAAAATCATACATACATGCACTTCAACTCAACTGAAGGTAAATTTTCCTTAGCACGTTGCAGAGAACTGTCACGCGAGTTAGCATGAACGCTAACTAGCATCGATGAAGCAGGTCTGAAGTTGCTTCAACGTCAACCCTATCCAAAAATGTTGACACTTTTCTTAAAAGCTTGGTTCACATTAATAAACCAACTAATTTAAATCAACTTAGAGAGAGCAGTCAAATATTCTAAAATAATAGCAGGTTGACTGAACAACAAAACAGCAAACAATGGAGGATGCCCTGTACCTATTTTTCCTGGCTGCTTTGCAACTTGCAATGGAAGATTTAGTGAGATTTTATTCGGGGTGGTTTTGTAGATATTTTACCTTGCATGTGTTTATTTATTTTTTGCTACTTAGTTTAGAGTAAAATCTGTCATAAATGAGAACTTGTGCGCCAGTCCTCGCTCTGAAATCGAATATCTGATGTCAATATTAAATTGATTATTAATATTGTCCCAATTTCACTTATCAAAACAATAACACTGTGTTCAAAACTCACTAACAACACCGATGTAAGTGATTAATAATTGACAGAGCCACAAAAAGAATAGAACAAATATGACATGACATGCACAAAATGATGAATGCATGTGAATGTCTCTCTTTTGTTTTGCGTAAGTCACAGCATTCAGCTATTACAGAATGCAACAAAATACCCTGTGAATTCCAAACCTGGGTTTGCTTTACTGTCACCAGTTGGCCCATGGCAAGGCAGGAGAAAGTGCTGGGTGCAACTGGTGGAAGAGACAATGCAGAACAAGACGATCGTTAGAGTCGCAAGGCTTACAGCCCAATGAAAATGACACAAAAGCATAAAAACGCTGCTTTTGCGCAGGAGCAGCCTTTAAAATGTGCTTAATATGCTTTAAATTTAAACCAGCCTTACAAAAGAGAGAAGCGGTCTGATTCTAATCGCATTAGCTTCAATCTATACGCACCTCGGGCTTTCACGTGTCGTCTTTGTTGTTGCAGCATCTGAACTGAAGGAGGATTGCTCCTTGTGAAGACCTCTGCTTCTGATTACATCGACAGTCAGACAGTGTGTCAAAAAGTCCAATGGCTTTTCTGCAAATCAGCAACGATCTTGTAAGATGTGCTTACATGTACTAATTAGTCTTATGTTTAAATCGCAAAAGTCCAGAGGAACAGATGTGGATCAAAGTTCTAATGAGTAAAAACATTTAAAAGAACTTATTTATTTATTTTTTTACCTGTTGGAAGTGCAGGTGGAGAGATTTTCATCACCAGCGTAAATGGAGACCATTTCATGTCCGATCCTTTGGTCACATTTTTATCCTGAGGATTTGATAAAGTGTCTGAACGTCTTTTACCGATAAGTCACGTGGCGCCCATTCTACCAATGTCTCAAAAACAGTAGAAGGCCGATTTAGTAACAAAAAAAATGGAGGCGGTTCAAATAAAAGTCCTATACCTATGTTTCTTGGATACTTTACAGACCTTTCGCTAATCTGGAGTGACTTTTGCCTTGTCTGCGTTAACCTGGAGTAAATTCTGACCCACACACTCATTAAGTTTCTGCGACCACCACAGAAATAGTAAGTTGTGCGTCATCTGCATAGAAATGGTGAGAGATTTCGCAATGCTGCTCAGTTTAGGCCAGGAGGAGAACACTGGATGAAAGCATCTCAAATATAGAGCTCTGTGGAACCTCATACAGGATCTCATCCACTAAACCCAATGCAGACGTTTCTGCTGCCCCGCTGTTGATTAAGACATATTGTTTAAATGTTTCACCAATGCTGCCTCGGTGGTCAATAAGAACTGAAGAACTGCTCCTGTTTCTTGTACATTTAGAGTAAATTTATTGATAAAGTGCCAGAAGAGCATTGGTTAGATATTGAGGTATTCTGACTTTTTTAAGAAGTTTAACAGAAGTTTTCTCATGACGAAGGAGAATTATATACGCGCTATGTATAAAGAGTTAACAAAATATACCTAACATAGCCAAGGCCCTAACAGATCATTGGTCTTTACCTTTTTTTGTGACGACACCATCTCTAGCTCTCTCAGCCACTGCTCTACAGGAAAGTGATAGACCTCTAGCCACACTACGCAATTGCCTGCAGAGATGTATGAAATCAGCAGTTTAATGTAAAGATCTAATCACGTGTGTTCGTGCTATGAAAGAAGTTACTTACAGCTTACTGATGCAGCTCCATAATGCCCACCTTCATGTAGGTCAAACGTCAGAGCAATGCTTCTTACAGTGACATCTTCCTGTTTGACAAATGATTTATTCTTATTAACTTGGTTTTGCTTAAGAAGTATAAGGGAACTATGTCCCAGAAGCAGCTAGCAAACAACAAAATAATAGCTAGTTGGAAGTAATATAGCCACCATTATGTTGATAACATTGAGAAGATGAATGACGTCTGAGTGAAATCCAAACACTCTGGCAACACCTGGGGAATGAAACACAAAGATACTGACTGGCCTCCAGATAACATAGAAGAAAACACTTTAAGATTCTTATTTAAATCAGTCAAGAGTTATATTTCTCAGTACATGTGTTATCTTTGAGAAATATATTAACTTGACAAAAATGCTCTGCTACAGTGTCTCGCAAAATTATAGTTGTTTTTTCATATTTTGTCCTACAGTAACACAAACGTCAATGCATTTTACAAACAGACCCATATAAGGCACTGTAAGGGATTTTATTTATAGGAGCTAAACACAGATACAAACTCTCTCATCTGTAAAAGACACTGAAAACCCAGGCTCTGTTTACTTTCTGCTTGTTTATCGCATTACGTTGAAATATGTGTCAGTAATGCCAGAAAATAGAAAAATGCTAGGAAGTGTGGATACCTCTCTTGCAAGGTACCATAACTGGACATTTTAGCATTAGATTAGTGGCAGGTCTGTGGCATTCTACCCATATCATCCACGGTCCCAAGCAGATAGGTCATCTCAGCCATTCTGGTCATCTGGATGAAGATCAATTCCAGCTGTGGTTGAAGCCATTCAGCAACCAGGGTGAAAGAGGAAGCGCACCACACAGAGAGGCCCTGGGTGTGAGCCAAGCCTAGAAATTTGCCGTCTGCTGTGCATGTCAGACAGTTGGTGTTCTCTGGAAGCTGACGCAAAGGCACAATTGGAAAGTATTGAAAAGCTTGCTTAACTTTGTGTAACAGAATAGAAAGCATGTCCTATTTGTGAGCTTTAAATGCCTCTTTAATACAGTTAATATTAGAACAAATGTAAAAAAAACGACATCTTTACTTGGTTTGCTGTGCAATGCAGCTTATAGGGACGGTTTCAATCTTAATCAATAGTATTGATTGCTGATTCATACGGTACTCTACCTGCGTCACACCGGTCAGTTCTAGAAAAGGCACATGTACAGGCTCTGGTTTGGCGTCCTCTTTGCCAGCACCTAGCATTTCCGCTGTATCCTAAGCATTCAGTACATAATAAAATGAATTGTTCTTGCGTTATAGGTTTACACACACCGCATATTCAGCTAGTTTACTTTTGACGCTCAAGAAAATCAAACTGGACAACTTGATAGGCTTCTAGCAGCATAGCAACTTAAAGGTCGGAGATAATAGCATGGCTAGGCTTGAAGCTGTCTGTCATTACATTAATAATATCTTTATATGAGTTTTACCTTTGTTTTTGGAAGCATTTTAAAACGACTTCCCCGAATAACGCTGTCAGGCAGTTGTCATGACAACCCAGGACAAGCAGAAGTCACGTGCCGATTTATGACCGAGCCTGCGCACCCGGATGATAATGTTTACTGTTTTGAGCAAAGACGTAAAATGTATTTCTCCAGCTGAATTTA
This sequence comes from Girardinus metallicus, assembly GCA_903067095.1. Taxonomy (NCBI): domain Eukaryota; kingdom Metazoa; phylum Chordata; class Actinopteri; order Cyprinodontiformes; family Poeciliidae; genus Girardinus; species Girardinus metallicus. The sequence continues at coordinate 15,218 of CAEGAE010054158.1, forward strand.
GTGATGGGAATTTCGGTTCGTTTCTAAGATTCGGATCATTTGGCCAAAAGGGTCACCTAAAAAATTATTTTATTTGATAAATGCAGTGCCTTGTAAAAAAATCATATATATATATATATATATA
>CAEGAE010054174.1:0-13184 GCA_903067095.1 Girardinus metallicus
GCTGCCGCGGTAGAACGATCCCGTTAACAAAATGAAACCTGGAGATGTAGATGTTGTTAATTCGGTGCTATGCGCAACAGCCTAGGAAAAATAACGCAGAAAAACCGTTAAAGAACAACTCAAAATCACTTTTTTCTCTCTCTGTGTCAGCTACGCTACAAGTAGACTAGTTGCCATAGCAACTGACAACGGCGCCACTGTGTCTATCTGGATTCCACACCAACAAACACGCAAACGTTTCCCACTCAAAAAAACCAGAACATTCAGTGTTTTCAGACCTGGTGTTTATTTTGCAGTTATTAGTAAGCGATCGTCTGCTCTCTAGTGATCTGTCAGAGTTGGTGTGTGGGTCGCCGTTTTTTTTAACTGAACCGAAACACCAAATTCCGCTGCACATCAACGTAGTACATTTTTTTTTTTTAAACTTGTGTTGACAATTAGTAGCAAACCAATATTATTGCTTTATTGATAATAAAACATCGGCTTGTGAAATTTGTATGTCATAGCATTTTGTTTATATTCTTAAAAAAAAACAAACAAATATCCTAAGTCTTCTGAAAATGCTTATGGAATATTTACATGTGAGATCTTGGTCAAGATAAAGTTACAGTTACACCTTTATTCCCAGTAAGTCGGATAAAGTTTTATCTTACCTAAGCCATCATGTTACATGGGTCAGCGCTGTGAATTCACTAGTGGTGCACCGATTGCAATTTTTGTGGCCGATCGCTGATTATCGATCGTTTAAAAACCCTGACCTGCCCATTCTGATTTTGCTCTATACGATTTTTTGTCTGAAATGTCACTAAAAATTGCTTTTGGCAACAGTGGAGTGGCTATTAACTGCAACCGTGCAGACATGACCTTGTAGGCCGATCTACCAGTCAAACCTCTCACAGCATAGCAGAAGAGGACAGTGGCTGATTTTCAGATCTTTGCTGAGGGGGTTAAGATTGGCTTCACATGTCAGTATCGGCTGATCACCGATTTCCCAAAATTAAGGAAATCAGTGCTGATTAATCAACTGGCCAATAAATTGGTGCACCCCTGGAATTCACTGCTCCTCCAAAAGAGCCTGCTGCTCAATTTTCTGTTGGTAGTAAAAATATTGTAGAGGTAGTAAAAATAGGTAGTAAATTCAAGTCTAGAATTTCTGTATGAACCCTGTCAGAATAAAAATTGTTAATCTCATTTTTCAATTAATTGATTAACTGCTTATTGCTTATAGTCGGAGCTTCATGTTTTTTCTGGTTTGTACCTGCAAAATAGGTGCAAGTCAGTCAGACTGGACAGAAGATCAATTTAAAATCTTGCTGTGAATTCTCAATTGGATTTGATTCTGGACTTGGACTGGGCCAATATAGCACAGTTTCTTTTTTTGCAGCATATAACTTTCTTCTGTATTTTTTTCTGTGTTTAGCTCCTTCAATACTCCCCACAGCATGATGCTGCCACCACCATGTTTCCCTGTCAAAATGTCGCACATAGGGTGATTCACATTATTTTTCAGTCATGTTTCCTGTGTTCCTTAGCATTCAAGATGCTCTTTGTTCACTAATGTTCTCTAACAAATCTCAAAGGTCTTCAAAGGACAACTTTATAAACATTCAATTACACAATAAGGATCTAATTAGATGAGTGGTGTTCACACTATTTGCAAAAGAACCCCAAAGTTGAAAGTACTGAGGGGACATTCTATTTTTCCAACTTGAAAATAATTTTCTTGTGATTCTTTTTTCATCTGCTCACCAGTATATTCAATGTGCAATATTTCTTAATGAAGCAAAGTGGCATTTTATTTTTGTCAAAAGGCAGAGAGTTTCCAAACTTTTCAGGTAATTTTTTTCTGTTTTTTTAGTCTAGAAAATCTTTTTGTCTATTCCCACTAACAAGAACAACAATTTTCTTTTAAAAACAAAATCTTCTTATATTAGACAAGTTTAATAAATGGATGTTGCAGGATGTTTGTAACTCTACTTACAATAAAAAGAAACTACTTAAAATAAAAAGAAAAATATTTGTGCCTATAACTTTCCATTAAAAAAAATTAATTTGTCATTGAAATTTTCACAGAATTTCACATCATAGTGCCCCACACACGGGGCACTATTTGTGGCCACCAAGAGCCACAAATGGCCTGTGGGCCACACGTTGGACACTCCTGAATTGGTGGGTATCTTAAGACAATTGGATTTTATTTAGAGGTTTCAAAGTAAAAGGGGCTGGACAAAATGCTGCTACACTTATTTGTAAATAATAATGAGAACCAAATATTTTCCTTCATTTCATGAAAAAAGTGTAATTATACCATGTACTTCACATAAAACATGTAAAGTTTTTTTTTAGCCTACAATGAGTTATGTAAGTACTGTTGTGCTTACATAACTTATGTCAATTTAGTCAATTCTGAACTTCTGACCATAAACAATACAAAGGAATAATTTTTTTCCTATTTTTTTGACAGAAAGATTCCGAAGTGTGAATGCCTCTGCAGAAGACAAACAAGGGGAGAACAGTGGAGATTCTAAGCTGCGAGGTGATAGCCTTTTCCCTCTAAACGAGAGCCAAAGGAAATCTTTGTCTCCTTCATCTGGCACGACAAATGATCTGACTTCCCCTCCAAAGAGCACCATGGGAGGTGAGTGAAGGCAGAAAGCAGAGCATTCATTTAGGCTTTGATTTATAAACCTCTGAATAGACAGACTAACATTTAGGCAGCAAGTGGTCTGCTTTAATGTAATAAATTGTTGTTAATCTGGACTCTAATATTTCTGCAGAGTGAATAACATATATTGTTTATCCCTCGATGCTGTGAAAATGCTTCAGTATATTTCACTCTTTATTTTGAATCTTTCAAGATCAGACACTTTTACACATAAAATACTAATAAACATTTCTGGTTGTGACATGACAAAATGTGGAAAAGTTTTAAGTAAATCCATCCAAATTCTAGAAAAACTAGAAAAATTTTATTCTATAACAACAGCCCAGCAAATGAGGCTATGGTAACCTAATAGGAACCAACTGGTAGTAGCCTCTCTGGATTTGGGGCATTCTTAGGCCCCTAAAACATTACATAAGTATTAATGCAAAACTTCACGTTAATCCTCACTTGAAATAACTCGCAACAAGGACGTGTTACATGTGATCTACAAAGTTTGTGAGTGCAATTGATCGCATGTCCAAAAGTAGTGCAGACCTTCCTATTTAAATGAGGATTTTTCATGCTCCATGAATCTTTTGTCATGGAGAGTGTCGGAGGCCGAAGTGGCCCTAAAAAAGTTTTGAAAACATCATACCTGTTAAGTCCCATGTTTTGGCTGGGAAACTATCATTTTTTACATCTCTTTCCCACTGTCCTCTACAATTAGTAATTTCCCGTAAATTTCTTACATTATAATATAATTAAAAATACATATTTAAGTGCCTCTCCAAACTGAATTCTGTCACTAGTCTCATGGTAACCTTGCTGTCAGCTGCTGCTAACAGTGGTAGCAAACCAGGTATTGTGCCAAAAAGTGATGGTCTGTCAAAAACTTATCAAGTGAGATTGTGCATGGCCGAGGAGCTCATTTATTTGAGTGTCTTAACGAGTGGTTTCGAACGACTTTCTCTGTCGTTTAGTTCTTTTAGACAAATTATGTTAACACCAATTGCACATATAGTTTTATGTCCAAGGTTGCAACAAAAATTTGTCTTGGTTACCCTTTTCTGCCCAATGAATTGCAATTTCTGCTTGAAATGACTTTTTCACTTAAAGGGATCATATCATAGATATGATTAAAGAATATGTAAATAAACGTGCTTGTAATCACTTTTGTGTTTTCATCTAGGCTCTATAATAAGAATTACAGCATTTCACTGTCAACAAAGGGAGGCCTATCAGATTCTGAGCACGTGATTGTAGTTAGTAAGTGGTGGACAGGTAGTGATTTTAGACTTCTTGTACACCTGTCAAGGGATACTGGACATGGGTTGGACTGGTGGGATGGCTCACATTGGGCGGCTGAAAATTTCCCTTATTTTAAAATCCAAAACTTGACAGGTATGAAAGGCATGGATTTGGAGGTATAATAACAATAATACATGTAATTTAAATGAGTATCTCAAAGTGACACAAGAACAGTGGAAAAAATGTATCAAAAATAAAGCTCTAAACAGTTGCATTTAACTAAACTCCGCAAATTAGTGTTCCAGTTTCCACCTGCTTTTCAAACGTGCAAAACACAAACGCAAAAACAGCGCCAGTAATCTGGTAAGGTTTAATTCTCGGATCATCAGCATATGTTTTATATATTCAAAAAGGCAAACACTCTAAAGGGAATGTCCTGCTATGCCGGTCATTTTGTGGATACAGTCCCGTCTGCTCAGGATTCTTCCTGAGGTTAACCTTTATTGGAAAAAATAATGTTAAAAAAAATATCTGTCTATAAGACGCTGATAAAGACACATCCCAAAAGATCTGCAGCAGTAACTACTGAAAGACACTCCTACAAGGTCTGAACACAAGAAGAACCCAATGCAAAAGCATGCCATGTTTTTCATATTTTTATTTACCAAAAAAATGGAAGACGTGTATCATCTTCCTTACACTTTCCAATCACTCTCTACTCTGCTTATCTATAGCATGAAGTCTCAATTAAACACATTGTTGCTTTAACAGCAAATTGCAGCATACCTTTGCACAACACTGCACATTGCCTAGGCATTGTCTGCAAAATATAATTTGATTGTAATCAGTTCTTAAAAGCCAGCTCAATTAGAAAGACAATAAACCATCAGCTTAGAGATGAGGCCTCTCTAAAAGCTCTGCAGCAAAAGTTGGGAGGATTTTTCTGTGACATTGTCTTCTGTGAGTCACTGGCTCCTCATGGTCAGCGTTTGATGATCTCACACTTTATAGCTCCCAGGGGAGAATCTTTAAAGCTTGCCTCCTCTGGCAAAGGAGGCTCGAAAGCTTTGTTTCAGTTCAAGCACAAGGCACATTGAAAAAACTCCTGACAAAGTGTACAACAGACTTCTGGTAATTGATGATGTCTCTGAGCAGCTTTCTTGCCCCTCTCTCTATAAAAGAGGAAGGCATGATTTCCTAAATTATGCATGGGAACGGGAGGAAAAGAAGCTTTTAAACTGTTATAAGACATGAGCAAAGACCAGCAGCTGGGGGCTGAGATGATTTACATTGCATAGCGAGTGTTTGTGCTCTTCAAGTTTTTACGAAAAGCACGTAAAAACTCGAAGAGCTTTTACGCTTTGAATAAAAGCTCGAAGAGCACTGTTGTAGAAAGCAATGTGCGTTTCAAATATTGTAATAAAAAATCTGAAAAACACGAGTCAATATTAGTAGTAATAGAATTATAACATTAATCTCCTAGACTACGACTTTATTCTCGTTATTTCGACTTAATTCTCCAACTGGTACTTTGTTCTTGTACCAGTTTATTCTTGTAATAAAATGACTTTATTCTCATTATTCTCATGAACTAGGGCTTTATTTTCACATTATTTTGACTTTATTCTCATACTACTGTGATTTCATGCTCATAAAATGTTTACTTTATTCTTGTAATTTTATGATTTTATTCTCATAATTTTATGTATTTTTATTTCCTTTTCTGTGGTCCTAGAACTCTGTCGTACAAAAAGGAAAAATTAAAGTTAAAATTTCAGAATGGAAAATCGTGTTACCCTGATTAACCTCATTTCTCAGGCTATGAGTACATGGAATATTCTGCATGGAAGAAACACCGGGGAAAACAAGTAGAAAAAAGACAAACTAGAACAGACCAAGGTTTAATGAGCAGTTTTTCTCTGTTTACATCCCTCAGTTGACTGTGCTGACATTGTCCTGAACTTCCTCTTCTGCCGGTTTCACGACATGGTCCCCATCTTGCCTGATTGCTGCCAGGGACTCGCCAATCATTGTTGGCCAAGCTACAGGCATGTCGACCACACTGCAGAGTCTTTGCACAGTGAAGATAATGACTCTTGTGTGGAACTGGATTGTGGTTTGTTTGGGAACTGTCACGATGCGAGCGACTGTCTGGAACTGGCTATGGAGGTTTCTGAAATATGTTACCATTAGAGGAAACCCCCAAAGTCTGTGAGAAAGGGCAATATCTCAGAACTAAAAGACCCAAATTATCAGGGAATAACAAGGGGAAGTTTGATGTTTATATAGATCTATGTATGTGTGCTCAGATGGTTGTCATGAGATTGTAATAAACTTGTTTAATAAACTACCTACTATCATTGTTTTTTGTGATGACATGATCAAATGTGCACATAAATCAGTTGTAATAGACAAGTGTTTTAATACACATTTATGGAAAATGTTCCTGATTAATGCTACTGAATTATCTTACCTGTTTTTTTGAAGGTGCTTGCAATTTGATACATCAATCTCTGCTGAAGTAATTTCTTATCTCTGTCACATTGTTTCTCGTCTTGCCATATATTGTAATCACATACCATGTGGGACTTTGAATCATATGTCTTCTTATGTGCTTCTATTCTAAATAGGGCGTGTATACTGGGACCAAGGATGTGGACAACACAGTGTTCTGCAACAGCAAGAAAGTGTAACGATGTGTCTCTGTTGTCCTCAGTTGTTTTTTCATCCCCACCACCTGGGCATAATTTACTCAGCTGTTTTGTGTTCCTGATTGTGTTTTCCCCAGTATATTTAAGTTCACCTGTGTCCCTCGTGTTTTTGTGGGACCCTCTGCGTTTGCTCACTGCGTGCTCAGTGTAGTAGTTTAATATTTGTTATCTGGAAAGATACCAGTTAGAAAATTAAGCTTCTTCTACTACTTATTTGAGATCAGCTGGACTTACCTTCTTTCACCAAGATGATGAACCTTGACAGATAGAGTGAGTTACTTTTGCGTTTTTTTTTAAATATATGTATTTATCAACGAACTAAATGAATGAGAATTACTTTTCAATTCTCAATGGTTAGGTAGCCAAGTTAATCAGAAATTAATGCAAGATACCGATTTCAAGCATCCAACACATTCATGGGTGACTCTTGATCTGCTCCATTCCAACGCTGATGGAGCAAAATTTTAGTGATGTAGAAGACTCATGGCCAGATGAGTCACAAATCTTTTTATATTTTTTATTATTTTATAAAACCATTATTTGAAAACTGCATTTTATATTTAGTCAGGTTATCTTTGATGTCAAAATTTGTTCAATGAGCTAAAACTTTCAGGCGTGAAGAAAGCAGAAACAGAAGACATCTGTGATGGGGAAAGCACTTTTCCCAGCCTTGAGATTTATTACAGTGGGTATCTACAATCAGTAACCTGATTGGCCTACACATTCCTCTGCTGTTCTGTTGATACAATGACACACCAACAAGCACTTCAGCTTCAGCATGGTAGTCTTTGTAAAGTGCTGAAAAAAATCTTGAAGCCTGTCCCCTTTTGAGTGGGCCAATTTCAGTTCAAGCGCCACTGAAAACTCAGAAGTTGTTAGATGTGGAATTTGTAGGACACTTGTCTTTGTCACTCCCCTCAACCCTCGTCCTCAAAGACAATTCTCTCAAGTACGAGATCACTGTTTAGATCACTTCATTCTGAAATATGTCCTTGTAAAACTACAGGAAATAGACACTGCTCTCTCAGCTAGACAAATGGTAGGTAGAAAACCATTATGTAAGAGCTTCATATTCAATCTAGAAATGCATATCCACTGAAGTTTTCTCCAGTCTGGTATTCTTCATATTAATTTGGGATCCATGTCTAGTTTAGTAAAGGCCCAATCCATAACACCATAAACTAGTCCCTGGTGTTGTATACTTGTAACAGCTTATCTATGGCTAAACTACGATTTGACCAACGTTGCTACACCAAGTTAAGAATACTCATAAAAACTGAGAGAGGAAAAAAGCCATTAACAACAATGGCTTTTTGTGGCACACTGACTACAATTTCTGCAGCCAAGTGTGTTTGGATGTGTAGTTAGCACTACGAGTGGTCTGATTGTGATATGATGTATTTCACTGACACAGACTTCTTTTATAAGTTCAAAATATAATTTTCAGCTATTGTTTATGTCCTCATATACGGCGTCTGTCACATGGATGGCATTTATGTACACTGCAATGCCTCTTGGGTAGATGTTATTTGCTAGGTGCTGTCCAGACAACAGAATTTAACGTTACATTTAGCTATCAAAGCTTTTCTTATGACTTGTTCACAATTATAGATTTAATCTAATGGTCAAAAATCACAATCTGTGAACCATGCTTAAGTCCCATGGAATGAAGATTTTTCTGAATACGTTAGGGTAAAAAACAAAGCCATCCACATCCAATCAATAGGATATGACATATTGGCATTAACATTTGCAATTTTTTAGCATATTGGTATTGGTCTGAAAGATATGAGATGTTAATTAATGGAACAATAATATTTCCAATTTATTGTTCTTTGTGTTTCAGGAAGAGCAATAATAAACCCTCCATTTGATATATAACATCAGTTATCGGCATCAGCCCAAATGATCACGTTGGTTCATTCCTAATATTCTATTGGATAAAAATCTTTAAAAGAGACAAGTCTTATTTACATCATGTCCATGTGCTAGTACTGCAGCTACTGTCTAGATCTAAAGAAATTAACTTTAGAGGGGGTATAGACTATTTATGAAGACCCATTATGATGTGTCCCCAATGGAAACAGTGTTCCCTTACCCGGACACAGGTCACCGGGGCCCCACTCTAGAGCCAGGCCTGGAGGTGGACACATTGGTGAGTGCCTGGTGCAGGACCGGCCCAAGCCTCCATGGGGAAGTTTGGTTTTGGGGCCCTCTAGTTCTGTTAATAATGTGGACTGGCTCCAATCAAAAGTCAGATTGTTAGATTATTCACATACCTGCTAAAATTATTGCCTCTCTGACAGTGCTGTTTACATTATGTCCTATATGCATCTATAATATAAGATACATTTATTGGCTGATATATCTGCACCAATTTTCTTAACTTTGGAGGGTCGCTGTTGGGCCAGTATTTACATGTGAAGCCAGTCTTGTTCACCGATCTTATCTATCTCAGCAAAGGTTTACATATCAGCCTCTGTCCTCCTCTGCTCTGCAGTGAGAGGTTTGACTGACAGACCGGTCCACCAGGACATTTCTGCATGTTTACATTTACCCCACTGTTGCTAACTCAGCGACTCGCTTGCTAAATTTAGCAACATCTCAGACAAAACAATTGGTATCAGCCGATATAAAAATCGGCAGGTGAGGCTTTTTAAAGATCGATAACCTGCCAGAAAACTGCAATCAGTGCACCCCAATTTAAGATGGAATACATACACACATACTTTGATTAAATTAATTTCTCTTAAGCGTAACTCCAACAGCTAAAAATTTAATTTACACCAGGTCAGTCTTTCTCCCACGGGGATATCGACCTGTACTGGACTGATTCTGTGCCTTCAAACAATTTTAATTGGAAAAGTTTCACATAACTTATAAGTTGATGTAAAAATAATGCATAAAACAAATATTAACATGTTTGTTTTATGCATCTAAAACGCACATCATATGTTAATGCAGTAGCAATGTAGCCCAACGTAAAAACATTTTGCTAGATGTCAAACATTGAGAAATTTTGTTATCAAATGTTATCAAACCCTCAGAAACATACAGAGCCAACCTTGAGAATAAATTCATTTAAAGTTAAAACTCACTTTCACACAAATACAAACATTGTAGCATAAATGTTTGGTTGTTGAACTGGTCCGGCCAAGTTTTGTAAATCTTTCTGATAAACATTATGTTACCACAGTAAAAAATATGCCTCTTATGCATCTAGGCTTTTTTCTAATGTTTGTCTTTCTTTTCTCTGTCACTGAAGGATAAATCCTTTTTTGCGACATTGTCCTGATAACTTATCTTCCACTCGTGCTTTGGCAGTTTGGATGCACACTGCACAGCAGCTCACATTACCTTGCAATGCTCTACCAACCACAGTCACCAGGGGGCCCACGAGATATATTATTGTAAAAAAAAATTAGAACTTTATAATGAAGTGCTTTTGTTAATATAATCACATCGAAATCATTACTAAAAAAAAGAAAAAAAATTGTTCCACTTACGGGGCCCCCTAGTGGCCCTGGGGCCCTAAGCAGGTGGCTTAGTTTGCTTTGCATTGGGCAGGCCCTGGTCTGGTGGCTGGGCTTTAACCCATGAAGCCCACCACAGCCTGAAGAGAAAAAATAGGTTCCCCTTCTCATGGCCTTACCACTTGTGGGAGGGGCGAAAGGGGCTGGGTCCAGTGTGGGATGGGTGATAGCTGAGGGCAGCTACAGAAGCTGGCTCTTAGGATGTGGAATGTCACCTCTCTGGTGGGGAAGGAGCCTGAGCTGGTGCGTGAGGAGAGGGAAGCAGCACAGCACAAACACTGTTTATAGTGGGGATGGTGACCTCGACTCAGGCGTTGTGGGCCAATAGGTAGAATACTTTGAAGACTTCCTCAGTCCCACCAACATGCCTTACATTGAGGAAGCGAAGCCTGGTGAGCTCTACAATCTCTGGGGATGTCGCCGAGGTGGTTAAGGTACAGGGTCCTTTGATAAGGGTTGTTAGGTCCCCGTATTACCACTGTCAGAGCCTGGTCCACATTGCTGGCAGTAAGTCAGTCTTGTTTCCGATGAGAGTTGAACTCTGCTAAGGCTTCCCTTTGTCACAGATTCTGTTTATTACTTTCATGGACAGAATTTCTAGGCGCAACAATCCTAGAAACTATCAACTCTCAAGGTGTTGAGAGGATCCGTTTTTGTGGCCTTAAGATTGCATCTCTGCTTTTTGCAGATGATGTAGTCCTACTGGCTTCATCTGGTCATGATATACAGGTTTCACTGTAGCGGTTCGCTGCTAAGTGTGAAGTGGGCAGGATGAGGATCAAGACATGGTCTCGAGTCAGAAAAGGCTAGAGTGCCTTCTCCGGATTGGGGGGGATGTCCTGCGCTAAGTGGAGAAGTTTAAGTATCTTGGGATATTGTTCACAAATGAGGGAAAAATGGAGCAGGAGATCAACAGGCAGATTGGCGCAACATCTGCAGTGAAGTGAGCACCCTGCTGGTCTTTTGTGATGAGAAGAGAGCTGAGTCAAAAAGCAAAGATCTTGTTGCTCTTGTTGTTCCTACCCTCATCTATGGCTACGAGCTTTGGGTCAAGAACAAGCCACTGAAATGAATTTTCTCCGTAGGGTGTCTGGGCTCTCCCTTAGAAATAGGGTGAGAAGCTCAGTCATACAAGAGGAACTAAGCAGAGCCACTTCTCCTTTATGTCTCAAGGAGCCATTTGAGGAGGCTTGTGCATCTAGTCGGGATACCTCCTGCACGCTTCCCTGGTACTGGGTTCTGGGCATGTCCCACCTGGAGGAGGCATGTCCTGGCCCATTACGCACAGGAGGGACTATGTTTCTTGGCTGGCTTGGAAACGCCTTGTGGTTTCCCAGGAGGAGCTGGTCCAAGTGGCTGACGAGAGGAAAGTCTTGGGCCTCCTTACTTGGACTGCTACCCCTGAGACCCTACTCCGCATAGCGAAAGAAGATGGATGGATGGGTTATAGACTGCTTTGTGGACTTGTAAATCTGCACACACAACAAATTTTCTAATAAGAGGCCAACTCTTAACCATGCATGTTTGACCCTGTGAAAGTTGCACTGTGGCTCCGGCAGCTCAAGTCAGACAAATAATGGTACATCCTGCTCACGCTGTGAAAAATTGTATGGTGCGTGTTCCATCTGCAGGGAGCTCTGCTTGTGACCAATTTTCTCATTACCTGTTACAGCACAATTACAGAGCTGAGTGCTCTAGCTGATACTGCTCCATAAAACCCATTGGAGGTCCTATGTGTATGAATTTTTCTCCATCAAACATAAAGCGTGTGTGCATAAACAGATGCCAATGTTAAAGTGAAAACATCTGCACATCTTAAACATGCTGGATCTCTTTCAAATTATCTTATGGCTTTTGGGAGCGGCATAGGCTAGAAGAACTCAGACTGGTTTTAATAACATCCAAATGGCCTGTAATTTTTATTTTATTTTTTTTTATTTTTTTTTTGCTGGCCCTGTTCAAATGCTATCGTGTCCTTGCCAAACGGAGGTGGACAAGGTTAGATGGTTTTCACCACTGCGGCACAACACCTGCACAACCGTTAATAGCTGCTCAGTGGCTCGTGATAACCCATTTGCTTGCATTCTGCTCCTCTGGCTCCAGGTTTAATTCAAGATACTTGAAGGACCGCAGTTTCTTCAAAAAGAACGCCATTTATTTTCTTAAACTAAACAATTGAAACACCACGCTCGCCGCTTCGCCTATTGTGATATAATGCACACATTAAAAGAAGCAATCTAATTGCAAGTCGCTTCACTATGTTTACATGCATCTCTGCACGCTAATCGGACGTGAGCTTTGTTCACAGAGTTCAGGTCCTTTTTGTTTCATTAGTGTGAAGCTGCTCTTCCTCCTGAACACCTGGCACTAATACAGTCTCCCTTCAGACACAGTGCCGCAGCTCAAAGTGGCCTCCTGAGGAAGCTGCACCATTAAATATTAACGGCATGTGTTTAGAGGCTTTTCCCCGCTCCCCCTCCCATTTCAAACGGTAGGTTTGTCAGCATCTCATGTAAAGTGTTTCAAGATAAAGGCTGTGTGAGAAGCGGGCTCTCTGGGATTTGCACTGCATTACTCCTTTGAGAAAAAAATCTGTGCTGTTTCTGTGTTAATATTAACATTTCCTAAGATTTGCAAACATCAAAGAAACGGAATATCTTTTCTAAAATAAAAGCGGGGTGCACCTTTATTATACTTTGGTATACCTCCATAAAATTCATTACAACAAGTCTCTTAAGTTATCTAATGAGCACACACACACACACACACACACATATATATATCCATCCATCCATCCATTTTCTGTTCACCCTTGTCCCGTAATGGGGTCGGGAGGTGCTGGTGCCTGTCCCGGACAGGTCACCAGTCTGTCGCAGGGCAACACAGAGGCGTACAGGACAAACAACCATGCACTCACACACTCACACATAGGGATAATTTGGAGAGGCCAATTAACCTGACAGTCATGTTTTTGGACTGTGGGAGGAAGCCGGAGTACCCGGAGAGAACCCACACATGCACAGGGAGAACATGCAAACTCCGTGCAGA
>CAEGAE010054175.1:0-17920 GCA_903067095.1 Girardinus metallicus
CTTTGCAGATGTCATAAACAAAAACATTAACAAAACTCGAGCTTTATTTGCAACAGTTGACAGACTCACAAACCCTCGTATGACGTTTCCACCTGAACTTCAATCTAATGCTTGCAACCAGTTTTCCAGCTTCTTTTCAAAAAAGTTTAAAAAATCATAGGATTAATAAGCACATTAACCCCAAAGCCAGTACCAATGCTGCACCAAAACAAATACAGAAAAAATGAACCAATTTCAACTGCTTAATTATAAAACCTTATTAGAAATTATAAGTCAATTTATGCTCAAGTTCCTGCTGTCTGGATGTCCTACCCACACATTTCTTTAAGAAAGTCCTGCCTGTCGTTGCTAATGATCTGATCCAAATAGTAACTCATTTTTCTCATCAGCTGTTTTCCCCCAGGCTTTGAAAACAGCAGTTATCAAACCACTTATAAAAAAGAACAATATGTTTCAGTTGAGATCAAAGTAGTATAGCTCAGGGAAATGCGTAAAAAATAAGTTTTTGCAAAATAATGAGACACAAACTAGATGACAAATGCTACACACTGTGTTCGTTGCTGCTGCACTTTTTCTGTATTTCTACAGACTTATCATTTTGTTGCTACAGTACCGATCATGGGACTGTAGCAACAAGTCAGAAGGTACCAGAAGGTAATATACCTTTCTGGCACCCACTACCCCCTGCACCACCCTGCCAAACAGGCTAGGACCGCCTCTAATTGGGTGGCCACTTTTTTGTGTAGCGAAATTGCTGTAATTTCCTAATATTTCTGATTGATTTTACAATTCATTTTAAATGCTTGGAAGAAAGGACTGATAAATGCACCCTTCACGTCAGACACAAACTGGATGACTAATGCTACACACTGTGTTCATTACTGCTGCACTTTTTCTGTATTTCTACAGACTTATCATTTTGTTAACAGTGGTAGTGATCCTGCGACCCAGCCATAACATAAAATTTGGCAAAGTAAATTGCAAAGTAAATTGCCTACCAATATTTACATATTTATTTACCACAAATATTGTCTTATAGATATGAAACTTATACCAGCAGCTCAGAGAACAGGTGTGATGATGTAGAAAAGCTTGTGCCCGAGACAGTCCTGATGATGTAATGTAACACAATTTACTTTGCCAAAAATGCATCCCCCTGCAAACTTGGAGAAATAGAGTTAAAGATGAAATGACTTTTTCTACATCATCACACATGTTCTCTGAACTACTGGTGCGTTTCATATCAATAAGACAATATCTGGGCAAAATAGACACGGCATGCAGTCATTGACAGGCTAATAATTTACTCTGCCAAAATATGTATCCCCCTGCTGACTTGGAGAAATAAAGAGTTAAGAGGGATTTCACCTCTTCTGCATAATTACACTTCTTTTCTGAACTACTAGTATACGTTTTATAAGTTACATATAAAAACAGGCTTTAATGCCGAAAAATTATCAGATGTTACAAGCCATACATGTCATACAAATGGAACACAGAGTTACATTCACCGTCCAGCGCTGGGCCACACTTAGCACACTTTAAGGATGCAACCAAGTGAGGCAAAGATTGTTGCGCGAGTTAGCTTTTATTCTTCTCTGCAATCTGTACCCTCCTTAAAGGGTAGTCTAATCAGTTTCAGTCTGCTGACGTATGACTGGCGGCAGTCATACTTAAGCATGGTTATGTAAGCTGCCGGGTGTGCGTTTAATCAGATAAGAGAGGTGTTATCGGTGGTGTTCAGAGAAGCGATTCTGGTATTTTTCGAATACACTCCACGTTAACAAACCGGAGTTTTCCCCTGTCCTTCAGTTAGAATTCCTTTGGTGAACCAGGGAAATGAATGGATTTTCTGAGTTAAAACTTGTAGGAAAAGTAATTTTACACACAAGCGCGCGCGCACACACGCACCGACTGTCTGCTTCCGTGCGTGTTGCGCACGGTATTACGGTAATGGTGCAACCCACCGTTCTGGACCCTTCCCCCTCAATACATTAGCTGTTCATCCAAGGTGGGACGGTTACTCTGCAGACTGTTCTCCCGTGGCTGTGACGAACCAACGACACAACTGACAGGTATACACAGATGGACATTAGAACAAGCTTTTGCACTTCGTTGCAGGATTCACCTGTTATAGCTCACTGTTAGGAGTGACTACCCATGCTAATAGCTGCTAGCTCGGCAGTGGTATCATCAGCTACATTAGCCACCGGACATAGGTTGAGCTTCTTCTTGCAACCTTGACTGTAACATGACGCTTTCCACGTAAAGTTCGGTAACACCTTATAAGGGTAAACAGGTTGTGGTTGGTACTTCGATTCAGCATATCATTTTCGCCCTATAAAGTTACTTATTAGTGTTATGTTGCTAGTTGGCGGAAATGCCAAGTGCTATCTGCCAAACGCCGGCACAGAATTTAGCTTCATCTTTCTGTACCTTTTGTTGAAATTTAAACGAACAGCACCTCCCACTGCTGATGATGCATGGCTAACAACAACAAAACACAAACTAACCTCGCGTTAATTTAACTTTTTAAATAAGTAAGGTGCAGTTGAGCCCACTTGTTTCGAATCATTCGGTAGACAGACCAAATTAAATGAAGAATTTAAAGTATGCTTTAAAAGGTTTCTGACAACATTTACATGGAGTCCGTCGTGCAGCCATAAAGGGGCATTCATGTTGAAACAGGTGTTACAGCAAAATCTGTGACAGCAGGGTTCGATAGCGTGCAAGTATGTCTTGAAGATCAGCGTTTTTGAAGAATATACTTAAACTGCGTAAATACCGATACAGCTGGGATTGTAAACTTCAGGGCTACTTAATTACAATCGCATTGTCGGAGAAAATATAATGTATTATTTTGTATTGGAGGCTGAACAGTGTTTGACGGACAATCGCAAATTGCTGTCGATAAAATATGTAAACCAACTGCGTCCGTTTAATAAATCGGTAAACGATTAAGAAATGATTCTAAGAGCTCAGGTAACAAAAATCACACTGGTCACAAATTGTCATGAGCAGAATAATGTGTGACCTGACTGCTGAGGCCTGTAAATAATGTGATTTTAGCTATTTGAGGGTTAAATGTTGTTATAAATACACCCAGATTGTAGTGAAGAGATGGTAGAACTCTGAAAAGAAGTTTTAAAGTTTGACATTATTTACGGGATTGCTGTAACACCGGTATGCTGGTCACCTTTTCGGTATGAACCTGGTATGTGCTTAAAGACCTGAACAGTGATGAGAGCTTTATAAATAGATAAGACCAGAGTTCTTGACCTTCTCCTGATCACAGCAGGTTCCAAGTGGGGGGTTAAGTGGAGGCTCCAGTTGGGTTCAGTGACTCAGGATGCATTAACCTGCTTTGATCGTTACAGAACTGGACGCAGACTGTGGGGGAATTTCTCTGCCAGAATTCGAGAGCACATGTTTTCAGTCTGAAAGCAGGAGTTTATGTTCTTTGATCACAAAACTTTTAATACTTGTGCTTACATTTTAATTTTGAAAGCAGGACTTCATGTCTTTCTTCTCAAAACTTGTAATGCTCGTACTCAAAACTCGCATTCAAAAACAGTCTGTGCTCGGAGCAAATCTTCACTTGCAATTGAACTCTCTGCTTACTTTGGGATTTTTTCTGCCATTATCCAAGAGCACACATTTTCATTTTGAAAGCAGGATTCCATGTCTTTTGTTCTCAAAACTTTTAATACTTGTGCCTATATTTTTATTTTGTTAGCAGGGCTTCATGTACTCAAAACTTATATACATGCGGTGAGGTTCATAGTTGGTGAGGCATTGACTTAGTCAGACTTATAAGTAGACACCTTGCATGTTATTGTTTATGTACGGAAATTTTGCGCATGCATGCAACGCTGGAGGGCAAAAAGACTATTCTTTTACATGTCATCCACAGCCACGTTAACTTAATGAAACTTCGAAATATAGGTATTATTAATTTCTGGCTATGCTTCACAGCAAAGGGAAAAACCGAAGTACAACTCGAAACAACTTCTTTTTCGCTCTTTGTGTCAGCCAAGATACAGACTCGTTACCATAGCAACTGACAACAATGCCACTTTATGTTTTAGGATTCAACACCAAAAAACAATCAAATATTTTGCATAAAGAACAGAACATTCAGTTTGTTGCTGCGATATGTTTTTAGGCTTAATGTTTTATTAAGTGATTGCTGTGGTAGATTAGCTACCGCTGCTATTAGCTAATCTAACAGTAGATTGTGGATTGTTTGTTTATTGAATTCTTTACACATATAAACTGTAGCTCACAACACCGACATTTCATTAATAAACTAAACAAAATAATTGCCTTTACTTATGGATAATATCCGTTCATCCAAAGCCAAGTCTATCCTCGACATGTCTTTTCTTGTATATCACTCTGCAAGAGGTTGATCAATCCAAAGAGAGGCTGAGCTCGCTGCTACCTCACTGCCTGCGCTTCCGAGCATTTGAATGGGAAATTGCAAAAATTAAGCAATTTTGAAGAAAGAACAATCTAAATTGGTTAAGCTAAATGAAAAATAAATATTTTATAGTACAAACCACAGGGTGAATATAGCAATGTAAATTATTTTTATCATTATATATAATTTTTCCATGATGACCCGCTAGAATGAAACAAATGCACCATTCTATTGACCGAAAGGTTGCCTGGTGATGTTGCATTTTTGTTCCAGAAGCAAGCAGAAAATGTTTCGTAAGCGACCAGAGTCTGAGCAGATTGCGAGAAGTTTTGAGTGCAAGCATTACACGTTTTGAGACGAAATACATGAAGCCCTGCTTTCAAAATAAAAATGTAAGCACAAGTATTAAGTTTTGAGAACAGAAGACATGAAATCCTGTTTTCAGACTGAAAATATGTACTCTCGAATTATGACAGGAAATTTCCCCTCTCTCACCAGATCCTGTTGAAGTCATGAGTTAGAGTAGGAATGCCAATGACCTAGGGGACTGGAGTTCAAACCTGGTTTAAAAATGAAAGCATCAAACAGCAGAGCATATTCCTGTAATAATGTTTAATTAGGGTTACACACTATGATTACAACAATTAAAAGTACCCATCTTCCTCTGTAGTCACTCTATGAACTCTAAACATGTTACACACTGTTGAATTGTGTAAAAGCAACAATTGCTCCTTCTGGTTCTAAAATATTATTAATTGTTATAATAGTGTTATATGCATTTAGACCTGTTGCGATAAACAATAAATCAATTAATTGCACAATAAATGAAAATTATCATTTTAATTTATCGGCTTTATCGTTTCTTCATGCCTTTTTCTCATTCTATTGATAACACTGAATGAAAAAAGGCTCAACTCTGGTGCTCTCCACTGACCCCTCCCTTCCTCATTTCCTTAGTGTAATGCTCAGTTCACACTACACAATTTTGGAGTTGTCAGCCGATCGTCGGCCCATTTTCAAAATTTGAGACACACTAGCCGACAAAAAATCGTAAGTATAACAGGCTCAGTCATGTCGTGTGTGGAGTCCAGCCACACGGCAAGAGCAACACACCTCACAAACCGATTTATCTCACCGACATTCAGATTTCAGACTAAAGATCCCGTAAAAATCCACTATATCACATGTGAATTTTAAGTAAACAAACACGGCTTATTGTTATAGCCTATTAATGTCACATTAACAATGAACAGCTGAAAAGTTACCGGGTAGATCAACTGCGGTAGCAATTTCGCTCCCACTCTCCTCGTCATTTCTGTGGAGCTCTGGTTGACTCCCAGAAGACCGTGTGAACTATTGCATCAGGTAGTCAGATATGCCCGCCTTCTCTATCTAAATAATGATTATCGAAGGGCAATGTAGTATACAGACTTCATAAGCTGTACTCTTTTTGGTTGAATGTAGTTTTTATTACACTTTGGTTTAAGTGTTTAGTTCTTATTCAAGTTAATTTTTTGTTAATGGAGACTTGGAGTCCATTTTATTTTTGTTTTTGGTTGTCTTGTTTATTTTGTTTACCAGTTCCAGTGTTAAGTGTTCTTTTGAAAATAAAGTGTATCTATTTTTGGCAGGATATCTCATGCATTATTATGTCACTACCATTACATCAGTTTAAAATGGTCTTCAAACAATATTATTGTTTATCACAATAATTTTTGAGACAATTAATCGCCCAGCAAAATTTGTTATTGTGACAGGCCTATGTGCATTACTTATTGAAGTACATTTTAGGAAAATTTTTAAATGCTCAGTTTTAAGTGCTTATCCTGCAAAACAATACACTTTTCTTCCTAGAGGAATTGTGGAGGTATAACAAAATTATAGCACCAATATGAAAATTTGGGCCAATATTGATATGAAAATATTAATACTGCTATTATGAATGATAAATGATAATTCCAAGTATTATAAAAATAATTTTCCCTAAACTTTTGATGTCTAATAGCAACCACACTGCATCTCTTCTTCAGTTAAACACTCTATAATCCTGTGTTGCATCATTATCACTGTCGCATATATCAGCAAATGCCAAATCCCCAGCCCCTTCTCCTCCTGAAACACAAACACTAATGGAAACAAGATGGAAATAAACATCAATTGTTAGTATCCTTTCAGTTTTTTTTTTTTAACTGTCCAATCTTGATATGTTAAAAAAACGATAAAAATCGTTTATCATTTTTTATGCAGATGTTGATGCCGTTGTATTGTTCATTACTACTATATAACATCTGTTTTACTAGAATCTACAGTTGGCTGGTTAACAAACTTGTTGCCCACCATCTGCAGTTTTAAAACAGAGTTAGTCTTATAATAATGAGTGCTGCTTCTTTAGATTCCTCAGCATGAGTGTCTGTGTTTTTTATAGCAGAAGATATTTCTGAACAGTCAGATTTTACCTTCTTGAGAGCTAGAGAAAAGATGTAGTAGCTTTCCTTCAGCCAGCTGAGAGGCAGTAGCAGAAATGGGTGCAACTGGGGCAATGCTGTATAACTTTAGCAGTTAATCTAGCATAAAAAAAAATGTAAGAACATACTGCCTTGTTCGCATGGGATAAGTAATATCTGGGGATCTCATGTAACTACAATGTGAACGTTTGCAGTTCACACTGAGCTGTGCGAGCAGAGCAAACGCGGTGGATTTAAGATGGACTCCTACCTTAATAAATTCTGTAACGCATGGCAGCCGCCAGGCCTATACTACACTGGGGGAAACCCTGAATAGTATGTGGTCCCTGTTCCCCTAGGTAAATCTAATCCTGTATAAATAGGGCATAAGTGGAAATTGTTTTAAAAAGGTATATCTTGACCAGGCCCTGCTTAATTTCAACTTAATAGTTTGGGTTGGGTATCTGTTTAACAGTCTACTGAAGTCATGCTAGATGTCTATCAATCAGTTAGATACATTGAAGTTCATATTGTCCGTCTGCACCGGACAATCTAGCAGAGTGTTCACCACTCTAGCAGACAATATAAGTCTTATTAAACTCGCAGACAATATAAGTTCATATTGTCTGGTGCAGACGGACAATATGAACGTCACAGTCAGGACCTTTGACCTAGTGACATGGATTTGACTGGAACATGTCAAATCAATTTGAAGCTTTATGTAGTGTTTTTCAAAGGTTGTGTGGGGGCTATGTGAACTGTGACACCTACTTCCTCATATTATCATAGAAAACTTTGCACAAGCTGCATGTCTCAATCACCATTAACTAAACTCTTATTCTCTCAATATCAGTAAACAGTGTTTGTTCATATGCTGGATACATATTGAGCCAAGAGTCTGGACCATGGACCTGGTCTCTGCAGTAGCTCCCAGGGTCATTTCGCATTCTGCCGACATGTGCTCACTCTTCTCTGGGGGAATCGGTCGTTGTCAATAGGCATTTTTCCACTGACACTTTGTGCACTAACCGGGTGATGTGCAGTTTGGTTATTTTGATATACATATAAATATATTTACATTCTGGCACTTTATTTTTTTTAAACATGCAACCTTTTGGATTTAGGTAATGCAGTCAAAAGGTATAAACCCATTGTAAACTTTATTATTATTTTAATCCAAAGGAGAAATAAAATTTGTACAAAACTGCAACTCCATCGTTAAGCTGACCACAGCTGCACTGTTTTTCTCTCCTTTATTGCCGTTTGTTGTTCAGAGCGACAAGCTGCTACAGCACTGTTAAATCAGTAATTCCTAAACTTTACACATGTGTTCTTTGCACTGATTAAACTCTTATTGCTCCTCCGTCCTCAGCAGCTCTCTGATAGCAGACGACATGTCGGTGGTCCATAGCTAAAGTGTAATGTTGTTTGGAGTTTTCAGTGATGTAAATCACGAGCCAGTCAAGGAATGTGGTCAGCTGTCCATCAAATGGTTTCAGTGCTGTACCTGGCTCGGTCCTGCTAGTACCAACCCTGAAGTAGGTACAAAAATCTGAGAACAACTGGGTTGAGCCACACCAGATTTGCTAATGGAAAATGAATCTGGCCGGAGTGGACCGGGACCGAACCAGTTGGAGGCGATCTAGTGGAAAAGCGCTTAATGTGACGTTTTAAGATACAATTCAAATTTATTCTTAAAAACCACTGAAAATTTTGATGTTTATAGATTATGGATCATAGCATATAACATCTCACTGGCTGGAGACAAAGAGATGTTAGACTGAAATTTTACCTATATTAATAGTTAAGCTGAATTGCCTTCAGAAACCTACATACTGAGATGGAGCTGGCGGGTATTTTCCTCTGAGGAGTTCAAATTCTCTTAGTTTAATAGTTTTATTTTTTTTTTTTTTTGACTTCCTGAAGCGTTTACTTGCACATTGCTCATTATTATTATTATTATTATTATTATTATTATTATTATCATCAATGTCAAGGCCAAATTTATTTATATAGCACTTTTAAAAACTGGTTTAATACTGCACCAAAATATACAAAAACAATAACAGAATAGAATAAGTTGATGAAAAGAGAAAAAATAATAAAAAAAGGAGTAATAATAAATAAGTAAAATAAAAATAAAACATCTTGGTTTTAATTTTGATTTTTTTTTCTTTTACTTCCTGAATCATTTTCTTGCACACTACTCATTATTATTATTAGCTTATTCCCAATATCAGTTTAAGTAATTAAAACTAGCAACAAACCGGTACTGATAACCACTCCAATACTTGGCTGTACATAGAAGCTCAAACGTTGTGACCCAATATCTTACCAGTAGACTATGTGCTTTTAGGTTTCTTCTTCAGTTTGAGACTCCTCATTGTAATCTGTCTAATGCCTGTCTCTTTGGTAAGTTCTTTTTGCCACTGGTATGTTTTATGTTGAATTGCTGAGGCTTCCTCTCTTCAAGAGTTGTCTTGTTGCTCAGTCAAACCTCATTGTTTTGTAATATGTTGCTTCAGTGTATAGGCTGCTCTATTTGTCCTGCTCTGATATCCCTAGTTTTGTTGTTGCAGCTGAGCAGATCTTGTCCTATACATTGTATCAAATGTTAGTTGCCTGTTGATAGTTATATCAACAGGCAACATTGTTAATTTCATATAGTTTTACTGATGTCACATTAAAACTTTTCACATTACATTTTTTAAACAAATCTACAAGTGGATTTCAGGTAGAATGTTATAATAATAAGAAGGTTGAAATAGTTAAATTTTTTTCAGTAATTAACTTCTGAAGTCAAACTCATTTCATTTCATTATGTAGAGTGATGCAAAATGTTTATTTCTGTTTATTTGAAGGATTCAGGTTTACAGCTAATGAATGAATTCAAAATGATTCATTTAATGAAAGTTTCCATGGCTGTAGAAGGAAGGTCCTGGGTTTGGGATGTCAGCTTGGGAGTCTTTCTGCATGGCGTTTGCATTTTCTCTCTGTGCATATGTGGTGCCTGTGTGGGTATATATTCAGTTTATTCCCTGCATTGTATATCAACAATACGCATGTTTGGCTAGTATCCCACAGGAGAATGAGCTTAGATGTATGTGTGTGTCGTGCATGTATGTTTGTCCAGTTATAGATTAGTAACCTGTCCACAGTTAGACGCGCCCATCCCACCCCGGCCTTGCATGGACAAGCGGGTGTAAACAATAGATGGGAGGAGTACGAGTTTCACTTACTGGTTGACTAAAATATCATTGGTATACTAAATTAGTGAGATCCCTGAGTTATTTTTAACTAATTAAATTAACCAAAGATCCCTCAGTTCTTGCCTTGGGCAACTGGAAGGGTTACTTGTATGATGCAATCCCTTTTATTAAATCCGATGCCAGTAAATTTCTCCACTTCATCGGAATATTTCTGACGTCTGTGTGATCTTTACGGTTTATTCAGACATATGGTGTGTTGGAATCCAGTGAGTACATTAATAAAGTAACTTGTTGTTTTTCTCCCCTGACAGGAGACCAGGGTTCCCTCCAAGGTCAGGAGAATTCCCATGATGCTGCCTCAGCACCTGAAGCAAACCAGAATCCTCATGCTTAATGAAAAGGAGAATTTAGAGAGAACTTTGTTCAGACTTGAACAAGGTAATTATTCTCTTGCTGCATATTACTCTGAAAATTATAGACATTTTTATGTAGAGATTTTGGTAACACTTTCATCAAATAAAGTGTTACTGAGATTTTATGTGTTGCATGTTGTTGAATTGTATTTTATGCGGGATGTTATGAGTAACCTAGGTATCCTATTCTGTACCCACATTTTCTGCCATTAAAACTGATCTGCACCTGATTTTTGTGTTTACACAGAAAGCAAAACTCCACACATTGACACACTTTGACATATACATTATATTGCCAAAAGTATTCGCTCAAATGCCTTGACTCACATATGAGCTTAAGTGAGATCCCATAAAACTTATTTGTGTTGGAATGGCCCAGTCAAAGTCCAGACCTTAACCCTATTGAGAATATGTGGATCTGAAAACTGTGCACAAACTCTCTCCATGTAATCTGACTGAACCTGAGCAGTTTTGCAAAGAATATCAGTGCAAAAATACCAATCACTAGATGAACAAAGCGACAAACACTGAAGACTAACAGCAGGAATTGCAGCAAAAGATGGTTCCACAAAGTTTTGATTCAAGGGGCTGAATACTTTTGCACACCACACACTTTTAAGTTTATTTATAAAAAAAAATATGAATCATGCATTTTCCTTCTACTTAACATCACTTTGTTAACCCTTTTGTGAGGCACTGTATCTCATGTAAGTTTTTACATCCATCGCTGACATGATTTTTAATATGATTTTGTGTGACTTAGTAACATTTCTTATTTAATGGAAACTCCACAATTGTATTTTTGGCATAATAGAATAATGCAAAAGATTTGCACACATTTGTAATGGAAACACAGTGACTGTTTACCAGCTTCAGCAGCATCAACATGAGGTCTTTGGCTTTTGTTCTGGGATCAATCTGCACAATTTGGACCAAACACGTTCATATTTGGGACTCAGAACCCGTCTCTTCCTGAGCGGTATGATGACTGGACATTCCCGTCATGTTTATGCTTGCATATAATTGTTTAATCAAATGAGTACGACACCTTCAAGCATCAGTAAATTGTTCCCAAAGATGAACCAGACTTGTGCAGCTCCATAATTCTCTTCCTGATATCTTGACTGATTTTCTTTCCTATCATGTCAGACTAGAGAGCAGTTTAAGGCATAACCTTAAAAACATCCACAGGTGTGCCTCCAATTATCTTAAATATGTCAGTTAATCTATCAGAAATTTATAGAAGGAAAGCCAAAAGGTCATAAGGTTTTAAAGACAGCTACCGCTAATACTGACCAAATGTATGTAAACTTCTGAATTCAAAGAATTATTGCAAAACAAAATTCTAAAAAATGTTATTGCCAAGTTTTCTGGCATTTAGCTAATAACTAATTCTAACTAGATAAAACAAGAAAAGATTGGTGTGGTTTAACTTCAGACAGTGAGAAAAATTAATTTTTTATTCTGTGATTGTAAATATCTAGTATCAGTTGTGCTGTTTTGCATTCAACCAGATTCACTAAGTCTAGATTGTTTGAATTATGTTATAAAGTAACCTGCAGAGCCATAGAACAATTGCATAATCAGGGTTTCCCCCAGAAAATTTGCTAAGCCCAGTGGTCGGGGCACCGGGGCAATCCACTGGTGGTCCACCGTGTTTTTGTATTAAAAGATATTAAGTAGACAGGAAAAGAATAAATATTACTGGGCAAACAGAGCAAACGCACTTGCTAACCAGGCACGTGCAGAGGGGGGAGAAGGGGCCTTGAGCCCCTGCCCCTTTTATCCTTGATGCTCCTAGTACCCTTTTTGAGTTTTTTTTTATTAAATAAAAAAAAATTTTAAACTGAAAAATAGTTTATCTGTATGTCAGAAGGCCTGCTTGTGACCCTCAGCAATAATATTTAGCTAAATATAATTATTTAGTAAAATAAACTAGTCTGGCTACCCTCTGTCTGATAATTATTCACAGTTTCTGCCTCCATGTTGTTCATACACCGGGTTCATGGTGAGGAGGGGGGCGGATCTGTGCCCCCTAACTAACAAATTATGGGCAAGAATATTTTTTTCATACACTGGTTTGTGAATAAAAACGTAGGTTTGATGTTGACGTTAGAAAAACTGTTTCCATTTATATTTTCGTAATTGTCCTCGCAATAGCAAGGAAAAAACCTGCCTTGTCCCTGAACACAGAAATGCTTCGGCTGCAGAGAAAACTTCTGACTTTAACTTAGTCCGGATGCTAAATGCCCAGTTCGCTACAGGCAGTCTGACTCGGTCCCACCCGCAGATATAGAGAATGTCTGTGTTTTTATCAGAAATCCTGATATGAGCCACGGTACTGTGACTGTCACCGCGAGTCGCGACGCACCTCAAAACCCCGGTACCACCTGCTGACTGTTCGCTCTGCTTCTCCTTATAACGTTACTACGAGGCGGGTTAAAGCCTCTGCTGGCGGAATCTGGGCTGGAGGTTCTCGGCTGTAAATAAATAAATAAATAGAAGTTATTGCAAAACCTCAAGTGTTAAAGGAAGATTCGGCCCAGAGCATTTAGAGTTCACAAAATAAACATCAGAGAAAATACTGTAGCAATAATTAGAACCGCAGCATAAAGACAAACATGCCCCAAAAATGACTCAAAATGTCCCCAAAGCATCGGCGGACTGACATAGAGGCTACTGGGGGATTCCAGGTAGATTCCAGAGATGCGAATCGCAGTGGCTCTTCATGCAGCGCCGGCCCGAGGTAATATGGGGCCTTAGACAGAACTCCCGCCCCGTTAGGTTCTTAGTAGGTTCCTCCTACTAAGAATCTCAGCATCACTAACATGTTTAAATATCGATAAGGTGAAGTCTGTGAGAGGGAAACCAGGTTTATTGGCCGAGTTTAAAATCAATCACTGATTATTGGTTGTTTGCTGTGATGTATTTATGAACAAACCCAATTCAAACACAAAGATTACACCATATTGTAGCCATGGTAACACAACAATCAAACTATCAAGATGATTCTTTACATTTTACAAAGTAAATTTCCTAATTAAATCCTAAATGTACATTTGTTTGTTCAGCTGAATGCATTAAATAAAATTTAATAACATTGTCATTCTCTATAAATGAATGCTACAGGTTTAGATCTATGGCCTGTGTTACAGTTAACCATTTCTAGGGGCCCCTGATATCCCAGTCTTACAATTCGTAGATCTCAGAGGTGCTAACATCATAAAATTATATAGCCCTTTGAGCTTTTTTGATCTGTAAAGCAGTCTGCAGCCAAGTGGTTGTAGAGGTTAAATAGATATTATTAGGGCTTAATTAGTAAAATTAAATTCTTGATTAATATGGGTTGTTGCTATCTTGTTGTACGGTGTTGTTCAATGTGCCCTTCGAGCCCCTGCTCCTCCAAAGGTCTCTGCAACAGGGCTAACCCACCGCTAGCCCTGTTGCTAACGGTGGGTTTTAAACTCTTACCTTGATCAAAAATTCTGGAAAGAAACATAATTCCTCACAAGGGGTTGACGCAAATATCCATACAGGTCAGCCTGTGTCCAGTTTGAGTGAAAGGAGGTGCGCAGGGTCCGCGCTGAAGTAAACTTAAGACATCCAGCTGCTGCATCGCGCAGAGGCGCCAGCGGTGTAATTGGTCCGGCTTTAAATGTATAAACTATAAACCTATCTTCTATAAACATATCTTTTAGGAATAAATCTGCTACGCCAATGAAACGTTCAGAGCAACAGAGGCGCTTGCATAAAAAAAATTGGTCATGTACTATTTTTACCTTCCAATTTACAATCATATTAACATAAGCTACTTAGCCGCATTTTTATGCGGTTTAGTTAATATTCACCTAGTTGAACTGTGAATCCAAATCCCTTCACACATAAAGCAGATAAATGCACCTAATTTTTTCTCCATAGTGCTGTTTCGTGCATACTCCCTCCAAACATGTTCAATAATCCAGGTATGTTGTGATGAGTGAGCTGTAGAGCAGTTGTAGTGAACATGCTTTGCCTTGCTTATAAATAAAATATTTCTTGGTAGTTTGTATCTATGTTATATTTAGTTTCCAGGAAATGTTAAAAGCAGTTATCAGCATTAATAGAATTTGTATTTTATTAAAATGTAATTAAAAATTTATTTTACACTATCACTTAACCAATTTACTTATTTAATGCATAATTATCTCTGAAAGCTGTTCAATTAAACAAACAAATAATAGCAGCTGCTTTACAATTCAGGACTATTATGTATTTTAAATATGTTGAAAAAATCTAATTTTACTATTCATCTCAAGTCCTGCTATTAAAATCCTTAATGATGGAGCAGAGGTTGCAGGTGCATACATACATTCCTTTAGTAATTCATTTGTTTTAGCATGACAATGGAAGCATAAAGGTATTGTGTGTAGGGCTGTTGTTAACAAATATTTTAGCAGTCGAGTAATCTATCGATTATTCTTACGATTGATCGAGTAATCGAATAACAAAAAATCTAATAAAACATTGGTATATCTAACATAAAAGCAGTAGTACTATCGCATACCAACATCAGTCCAATTTTTCACATTTGAGATTTCCTAACAATAACTTTTCTGTAGTTTAGAAAATTAACCTGTAACGATAATAGCTCACTTTTCTAAGAAAAGTTTTACAAAAATCTGAAATTATATTCAATTTAATATTAAAGAGGCAGGCTCACAAATATGCTTATATAAAAAAATGTCAATACTCCAGCTTTTCGTTTATGTATTCATCTTCATTCAATTTAATAGATGAACTCTCACCTTGCCCAGACATTTATAGCTTTTGTGTTCATGTTAGCGATGGGATTTGACACCTTTGTTCGTCACACACAGAAACATCTACCAGGTATGTAAAGTCACGATGTGCTCCGCCACCAATTTGTTGAGACCGGGATGATGTGAAATAAATTTTCAGGTTCGTCCGTATAGCTACACTTACGTTAATCAACTAAAGCGCACCCGCCCTGCCGTGTTCAGTCTATCCGCTCACCTGGATAAATACACCTGCAGTGCTCTTCCTCGCCGTTCGCTCTGAACCAGCCACCAAGCAGCAGCTCCGCGAGGAGAAAAGCTGCTTGGTGTCAGTCATTTTAAGTATGCTTATTGATTCCCCGCAAAACGACAAAGACCCGGACATTATGATCAATCAATAAAATCCTCCCCCAGGCCGAACTTGAATACTGGACGTTATGCTGTTAACACTTAGCTTTCATCAACAACTCAGGCGGAAGTGAGAGCGCTGTGCAACGCAAGTTATAACCCGGCCAGAACACGGTGCACCAAATAATAAAATATAACTTAACGAAGCTTCAAGGCAGATGAATTTTAATAATTGAGGTACTCAAATCACTCGAGTAATCGTTTCAGCCCTAGTTGTGTGTATATTAAATGTTTCATGCTTTCTGAACATTCAAACGATCTAAAATAGTTTTAATTCCAAGTTTATAAAGTTGAAAACGACCACTTTCGTAAGGCAGTATGCTGTACTCTAGATGTACCCTGAATCTATGCAATATATTCAGGCACGTCTTTATTCAGTGACAAAAGACGTGCTGCATGCTGGCTGCAGTTAACTGACCAGAAAAGTGTGCCTCTTGACATTTACAGCTATCTGAACCTGGTAGGCATTTGTGAGCTGGCTGTAAATCTCAACTATATATAGACTAAACTGAGAAGGGCCAAAATGGCTGCATACATCCAGTGTGTGCTTGTTTCAGACCTGGGAGATTCTCCTGTATTTCTTCATACCAGGAGTGAGATTAAACGGGCTTCTATTTTAGGGAGGGGATGCGGTACTTGTGTATTGTTTTTTTTTATTTTTTTCACTTGTAGTTCTGATGCAAGAAGTTAAGCAGACTTTGACAGGAAAAGTTGTGTGTTCTAAGTGTGTGCTAAGTATTATTGTGGAATTTTTCATGCAGATTTAAATAATACACTTTGTCCAAACTGCATGCCATGGTTAAAACAAAAAGTGAAAGACTAAGACAAGATCTACAAAAGTTCTGTGCTGGTTCCTTCTTAGGTTTAGCTTCCCACAATGCTGCATAATAAATGGAAAGCTGTTGTGTCTCCTCAGGTTTTGAGCTCCAGTTCCGCCTGGGTCCAAGCCTTCAAGGAAGGAGAGTTATAGTACACACCAACTACCCACTTGATGGACAGAAGTTCATTCGAAACAACTTCCGTGTTTTAGCCTGGAACTACCCAACAGGAAGGGAGGATGACTCTGATAAGTACTGCTCCCTAGAGCTCAAGATTGCTGGATCCTACCAGTACTACTTTGGATATGCGTAAGAGTGCACGTATACTGCAATTGTTAAAATCCATAATTGGAAAATTGTGGTATAATTAACATTGCTTTGGTATGCTTTGGTACATGATCTTTCTTTAGTTGTCGGCAGAGACAAAAATGGGGGAAAAAATTAGTAAATCAATTTTGAGATCTAAAAAAAAACTTGAACACAGTTACTGTAGCTGTTCTCCATTGACCATATAATTGTGCAGCTATTTCAAAATTAAATTTACTCAATGAAAACACAGTAATGTTGAATAAAAACTCTTGTTTTTTTTGTTAATACGTTTTGAGGCCAGGACGAGGTGTGTTTTGGCCATATCAAAATTGGTCCATTTCACAAAACTGCAGTGGAAACACCTTTTTTTTGCATCTTGTGAATCACATGATCAACAGTCAGATGTTTCCACTGGCACAAACAATGAAGAAAACTGGAAGTAGTAGGAGGATGGTGCGGCATAGTTTTTATTGACACATTGTGTGAACAAACTTATTCACATGTGATTTTTAATTACTTTTCTTATTTAATGGAAACACAACAATTGTGTTTTTTGATACTAATGGAATGTTGACAGAGTTTTGTGCACATTTGTAATGGAAACACAGCTATTGTCTCATGCAGTTTCATGGCTAAAGTACAACACATGCTGTGCTATTTCAAAAGTCTTGGAGTACTTAAGGGCCATGTAGTCTGAGCTCTATAGTGCCTGTAAAAAGTATGTACCCCCTTTTATTACTTTTAGAAATTAATCATGATCAACAAAATTTGGATTATTGTGACAAAAAAATTGTTTTACTGTTAAAGTGAAAACTGATTTCTACAAAATAATGACATTTAAGTAAAAAATATTTAACATCAGTGATCGTATAAATACAATGGGGAAAAAAGTATTTAGTCAGTCACCAGTTGTGCAAGTTCTCCCACTTAAAAAGATGAGAGAGCCCTGTAACTGACATCATAGGTAGACATCAACTATGAGAGACAAAATGAGGAAAAAAAGGAATTCAGAAAATCACATTGTCTGATTTTTAAAGACTTTATTTGCAAATAAGGGTGGAAAATAAGTATTTGGTCAATAACAAAAGTTCATCTCAATACTTTGTAATATATCCTTTGTT
>CAEGAE010054176.1:0-15289 GCA_903067095.1 Girardinus metallicus
CCTCATTCTTTGGGCACACAATGTTGCTAGATCCAATAGGAGGCTTGTACCAATTTGCTTAGTTAAATCCAGGTGGCGACTTTTATTTTGGCCAGGCAGTGTATGAGTAATCACAGTTACTTGAGTATTTAAGAAGGGTGATTTATTTTTTGCACAGGCCTACTCTGACTTTAATAGCTTCTATGAATTAAATGATAATTTGAAAACTGTATTTCATAATATTAAGATAATCTGAGAAACTGAGAAAAACACATAGCTGACAAAGCATGTGACATGGCAGATTTTCACAGCACTGTATCGGTTTGGTTGTTAGACCTCTTCTTTTTGAAGCCCTCATTAAAACTGCATCATTAAGACTGGGTCCTTTCTGAGTGCAGATTATTATATCAACAAGACACCCTACACTGACTCTAAGGTTGCAGGACACTTATTTACTCTGCATCGCTGGGAAGCCCACAAATGAATCCATGTTTCTCAGGATGGCTGTTAATGGTAGGTGGTTACCTTCAAACTCCTTAATGGAAATATTTAAATGCTACAACAGCAGAAGTGAGCTGAGATGTTGACATATGAGGTGATGGGACACTCTGTAACATTCACTCTTCGGATTTACAACCACTAAGTTACACGGTTCAAGTAGAGCAGGACTTATGCAAACGCTCATTTGGCTGCTCAGAGAAAAATGCCTTCATAAAAGCATAAACTAAAATTACTTTATTGTCATTTTATATTTAAAGAAATACCAAAGAATATTCATCAGCACATGTTGAATTCAAAGTGTCTGGTTGCATACCTTAAGCATATCTTTGTACTTTCCCATTTCTGAGTGGGCTGTGATCAGGCACCCGAGAACTCGAAACTTCCCTCCAGGGTCTGAAGTCTTTTCCAGAACTTTTGTCCAGACATGCAGGGCTTTATCCGTCTGATTGGACTGATACAACTTCAGGCCCTTCTCTATCTGCTGCTTGGTTTGGTCCTGGCCCATTTCTGGTGCAATGCGCAACGTGAAAATATTCATTCGCTTAGGCCATGCAGTTTCAGCAAGGCAGGAAGAAAGCAGGTCCTTCCAGCACAACTCCAAAGAAGACTCCTTGAAGATGATCCCCTCAGAACGGTCGGTACCAGATCCCGCTCTATCAGCTCCGGCCGAGCTGAGACGGAGACGAAACCGGATCCAGCGAGGAACAGTGGTGGCACACCAAGAACATTATCACAAAAATGCCCTGCTAAGAGCTGGAAAACTGATCCTGTTTCACCTCAGGAGCGCAAAAAATTCTCCTTTTTAAATTCCCTTGGAAAAAACATAAAAGATACAAGTATCCCAGCTGAGTGCTGGCAAAGGTTTCCCAGAATATCTGCTCCCTCCACACCCCAGCAAAAGGAATTCTTAGCACCCCCTTCGACCAGCCACCCCACTCCACCTTCCTCCTGCTGCGGCTCCAGCAGATGGCCTTGTCACTCCAGACCATGTGTCCCTTCAGGAATTAATGTTCTGCCCTCAGCAAACTGTCCCAAGGTCACTACAGCTCCTAGCAATCTACCTTTACATGAACCAAACATGACGGAAAGATACACACTGGACAAAATGCAAAAGTCTGGAGCCTTAAAAACAAAAGTCCCAGAGAGTCATGGGAGAGGTCAACCACTGTCCCAGGAAGCAACATGCTGCTGTTCCAAGTTTTTTTTGTTGTTGGTTTTTGTTTGTGGCAAAACAGCTGCGTTTCAGTGTTCGTAGTGGCTATAGGTTGTTATTGGTAGTACTTGTGTAGGTGCATCTGAATCCCAACACCCACCCCTCATCCCGCCGTCAGCAGCCGATGCTCAGAATAGTTCGCACAGTCCGACATGTTCCTGAGCTTAGGTTTCAGCTGCACAGACTCCAGCAGAACATCAATGGGATCACACCGTTGGCCTCTCTGTAGCAACTCTATATTTCCCTTAACTTTTTCGCTCCCAAAAATCAATGCAGGAATTTTTCAAGATGAAGTTCTATCAGATTTGGATACCTAAATTCATAACTCTTGACACACATTCTCAATTAGATGCAGGTCATTCTTAGAATAGATATGTTTGCTCATTGCATATCTAGCTGAATGCTTAGTTTTGTTGCATACTTGAACCTGTCAGTTGTGTTCCTCAGACTTTGTGACATTGGTTTTTTGCTAATGTTTGCTAAAAAGCCTTTGAGGACTTAAAAGAACAGCCGTATTGAAATTTATACACATTTGGTCTCCATTTACTAATTCGGAAACCTCTGAATAGTTTCACTGGATTTTATTTAAGGGTATCAAAACAAAAGAGCATCAACAGCAAATGTACACACTTTTTTATAAAAAACATGTATCATGTTTGTTCTACTTATTTACCTGCTACTTTAGATGAAGTAGAATTAGACAGTTTAAAAATCCTTCATTTGAGTTTTAGTCTTATTTTTAAGAGCTGAACTGTTTGATTTGAAAACTGCTTCCGAATAAATCCCAGGTTCTGCTAATTTACCTTTTCTGTCTCTCTACCTTTTTGCTAAACACAGCAACACACCAAATACTAACACTTTGTGTTGATCTACCATAAAATCTCAGTAAAACATATTTATAATCAACAAGTATTAATAAATTTACAAGGCACTGCATTTTTTAATCATGTACTTTTTGAAGGATTTTAAAAACATCCACCATTACTTGAAGACTTTGAAGGCTGATTGACCAAATAAAAACTAAAAGTGACTCTATGCAGGTTTCACCATTTATCAGAACAGATGAACTCGAACCAATACTGCATACGTAAAAAATGTAAACGTTGAAAGGCTACAAAACATTCTCTGATATTATGTTTACAGACTTAAAATGTGTGAAGACTTAGCCACTTTCAGCAGCCTGATGATTACAATGCAGTGAGGAGTTTTTTACTGACCACTAAAGCACTTCATGCATGTTAATATACGAGCAGTGCACAGGAAACAACAGCTTTGATCGTCACTGGTCACAGTGTTACGACACATTCGGTCCCCAGCTAAGAGATACACAACAACATGCTGATACAGAAGCATCTCACAGACACAGCTGAGGTTTTGGAATGGCTAACACAGCTGAGTGGGAATCTTTTTAGCAGATCTGAAGTCACTGTAAGTCACACCAACGTCTGTCACCTGACTCATTGTGATGATTCTGGAAATTCTCAGGCCAGTACAAACTGCCAGTTCGTTAGGAGGATCTTTATACCTTTGATAACCGAGACCACAGATGTGGCCGGGTTAAACTTTAACGTGTTAGCGTCGCCTTTCTTACACTTGTCCCTGAAGACGTATATGCAGCCGTTACAGCTGGCCACCTTCCACAGAGAAGGGATGCAGCTCCACACCTCTGGGAAGCGCAGCCGCGTGAAGCTCTCCAGCAGAGGGTTGTAGCACACCAGCGAGTCCCCTTCGCCTACGATGAAGATGACGTCCATATGGACGGCGGCGTGCATGCAGCCCGCAAACGGCAGCATGTACGGTTTGATCTGGCACTTCTGGGAGGAGGTGTCGAAGCACTGGATGAGACGGGACGGCTTTGTGAAAAAGTCCATGTCGTTCTCCTCGCCTCCGAGCAGGTAAATGGTTCCTCCCAGGTTGACGCCAGCGGCCCCGGACACGGCTGTGTCCAACTGGTTCGTCTCTGTCCACATGTTGTCCTTCACTGTGTAGTAAATGATGGCGTTCGACAGCGTGTCCTGCAACGTCTTCCCGCCCAGGGAGTAGATGGCGTCTTCAGAGGCCACAGACACCATTGTGTGGTGGAGGCGGTCTCTAGGCAACGGTGCACAGCGCTCCCAGTCCATGGTGTGCATGTTGCACTTCCACATGCGGCGGGGGATGGACCCCCCCACCACGTATAGGTCCCCGCCATGTTTACAGGCGGCGGTGATCTGATGGCAGAGACTGTTCTGGCCGCTCACGCTGATCGCATCGTCCTCATCACAATGCAGAGACACGGCAAGGGAGTGAGTCCTCGTCTCCTCTTTACCGATCAGGTAGATGTGGACGTTCTCCCCGATTTCCTGCCATGGACCCAGAAAGAGATTTTAGTGACAGAAATAAGCATGACGAGAACAAAATCACCTTATTATTATTATTACTACTCATATCTGTCACAATAAGACATTTTGCTGGACAATAAATTGTCCCAGTAATTATTGCCATAAACAATGATATTGATGTTTCGAGACCAGCTTCAAGTAACATACTGATAATGGCATAATAAAGCAAGTTCATCCTGTCATAGATCAATAAACTTTACTTTTTTAAAGAACACTTAACCTGGAAGATACTATAAATATCCAAAATAAAACTAAACAAAGACGATGAATAAAACGGCAATAAAAAAAACACACGAAGCCGAAAATTAAAAGGATTATGAAGACTTTGTAAACAAAACTGCCCTTCAAAAAATATTAATTAATATTACTAGATCTATTATCACAACATGCTCTTGTCATGTTTACAGGGGACTGATGGACAGAAAAACTAGAATATTTACAGAGAACCTTCTCTCTTTGAAATCAGCAACTTGACTAATGACGTACCAATTGATTGATTGGGATGCTGTTTGATTCACTTTTAGGGTTTAGTAAAAGTCAGACGACAGTTAGGAATGATTTTGTATTTCTTTTATTTTCAGTTTTTTTTTTCTTTCAAAATTTTTAGCCTCACGTTGGAACCTGTAAGCCCCTTTTTGTCCCTTCAGGTTCAACGTTTGACGCATTAAAATGTTGAATAACTTCTTTGTTCTGTACCTTTTTAAAACCCTTGAAAAGAAAAGAAATTATCAATAAGACGCGGGAAAAAAAAGCTGGAAATCTGACACTAGGTGATAAAAACCTGATGTTTAAATTCTACCTTCAGATTCTCCTGGAGAAGGCAAGAGAACTCCTCCCTCTCAACCTTATTATGGTTTATCCACGACTCGATGGCCATTGTTGGATTCTGGGAGCTGGGAACACCATCTAAACACAGAGACAGAGCCGACTGAGCTGCGTTGATCAAGAGAGGTTACAATTCTTATGTTTTTAAATTTGTCTAACTGTAATACCCTTGATGATGTCCAGCAGCAGGCAGAGGGGCAGATTGAGATATTCTTCGGTCTGATGCAGCTGAGCGAGGTGGATTTTAGCACATTGCTTGGCTGCGGTATACAGCTCCTGGTCACTGTGTCTGTCTGCAAGCCACATCACCTAGAAAAAAAAACAGAAAATGAGATTTAGTATGAATGTTCTAAATCACCCTGGTCTGCAACGCCAGCGACAAATCAATAAAGCCTTCTGATTCTGGTCTGCTCCTCACCCCCAGAACCAGCACTTTGACCTGCCTTGTTGCTAAAATGTGCTGTACAAATAAACTTGACTGACTGATTGAATCACCTGTAAGCAATTCTTGACCTCCACCGTCCGCGAGAGGAAGCGGGAGCATTCCTCAAACAGAGCCGTCAGCTGATACATATCCGCCATTTCGTAGGTATCCTGCAGCTCCTCCACCCGCAGCTTGATGGTGCCGTGGTAGATGTAGTCGACCAGCAGCTGGAAGACAGAGGCGCTCACGTCCTTCAGCTCGATGAAGCGGTTGTGGGACTCTTTGAGGTTGGAGGTGAACATGGAGCGGAAGAAGCTGCTCTGCGCTGACAGCACCAGCCGGTGCAGGTGAAACTGCCTTTCATCCACGGTGATGGTGACATCTGCAAACAGGCCGTCCTCCAGGCACAGGTCCATGATGCTCTTCACCACGCGGCTGGAATGAGAGCGGTCAGTGAAGGTGTATCCGAGGAAGTAGTTCTCCTCTCCCACAGAGCCGCCGACACTGACGCCGCCCTCCTCACCGGACTCCATCTTTGCTGCCTGCCATGTTAAAAACAAATGTTTACACCAGATTATTAGGGAGAAATAAACAGTGGATTAGATGGAAGGAAGTTAGTTATCATTTATCAGTGGCTTTACAGCAACTGTAAATACGTAAGTATGCTAAATGCATATTAAATGTATTAGTGGAGACGTAAAATAGATGCTTATCAAAGAACAGTTTGTCTAGTGAACTTATCCACTAGTTGCTCCACATGTATCTCGGTGTGGCTTTGGAGAACAGGATATCTTTGTACACATGTACCTTCTAAGATCTCTTAGGTATTGCAGCTCTTTAAAACATTCAGTTTTTACTGTTTATTCTTAGGGCGACGGTAATGCTACCTAGTATTTTTTTATTGTTCTTCATACAAAAGGTAATCGTAGATTTTCTTAAATAATAATAATAATAATAATTAAAACAACAACAACAGGATACAGCATGTTTTGAATGTTACCTTTTTATAATCAGCAGGTCTGAATAGTAAAATCTTCATTTTACTTATGAGTAAGATGTTTCGTTTGATAATGTATCAACCCGTGGATTGAATAGGATGCTGTAAACGAGTGGAGTTTGTAGGTTTTATTTTTGTTTATAAAGCTGCGTTTCTTCACTGACTATAATTCCTCAATTTGAACAATGATGTATATATTACTAACTTCTGAGTTTTTGCAGAAATATGTACCACTCAAAAGCTCTCTAGTCTATTGAACTGTGACTCATATTCAGACGTGTTTATTAGTTGTTTTTTTTTTTTTTTTTTTTTTACGATGAAAGGTTAAATCGTTCAGTCTATACACGTTTTCTAATAAAGGGTCTTCAACATGCAAAGATCAACCAAAACAAGTGATAAGTCATGCTGATTGGCTAAGCTAGGTTATCGCTAGCTGTGTTGTTGTGTTTATCTGCCGCTAGCGCCAGCAGCAAAGCCGCCAGCTTGTTTTTTTTTATTAAATGTTCTACCAAAATATTCTGAAGAAAACATGGAACTAAACAAATATCGCTTAACTGTGATAACCATGCAGTTACGCTACCTTTTATTTGCACTGTTGCAGCATTCAGAGGCAGCTTAACTGTTCACCGGAATAACTGTTGTAAAAGGTTAAACTAAGAAAGCGCCAAACGCTTACCGCCCCCCTGTGGCAGAACCTTATTACTGCAGTTTCTTATCCAAAACAACAGAACAGTATGTAATTGAATCTCAGTAAGCATACGTAAATAAAACTGTTCAACACACCTGTGAAGGTTTCACAGGTGTGTTAAAAACATTAATCAACAAATGGAATGAAGAAGAAGTGGAGTTGAGCAGTTTTGTCAGAATTTCCTCCCTGGTAGAACTGTTGCCTGGAAGTCAATGTGAGAGGTTCTATTTAGATTATTCCCTCCATTCATATTATCATGAAAACTTCACAATACTATGACTTAGAATAGATCATCTGGGATTGCTTTCTTCACTACAGTTTCCACGTGATGTTCTCATATAAGGATGAGAACTGAGAGAAGAATTCAGATTTTCCTTACCTGTGCTTGGTATTCAGATAAAATATTTAAGTGAAACTTTTCACTTTACTGTGTTTTGCAAGATGAAGAAAAAAAGAAATCTAAATCAGAAAAATTTCCACAACCAAGACTTGCTCCAGAGGAGCCATCTGGTTTCTGCCTGTTTTCCAAGCTGAAAAAAAAAAAAAAAAATCTGTGGTATTCAGGGGATGTTTTCTTCTTTCCATGAGTGGAGAGGTAGGGCAGATGTTGCTTTTCCTCTTTTTGTTCTAATCTAGAGAGGGATGAATCCACAACTAAGACTCTGGCTCCCAATTATTCTATGGCTTTGGCTTGGTCAAGTGCTGCAAGGTGAGTAAAACAAGACATTCTGATAGTTTATGCCATTACACTAAGGTAATTCATGTGCTGTCCAGTTCGCATTGTAGATACTGAAGTAATGACAGTTATAATGGTAAATCAGCTCAATTTTTAGCAGTAGTATAATTAAGTCTGACAATTATATTTCCTCTTCAGATGTGGCAGCGGGCTCAGGTCCAAATGCTGATCTCTCTGATGCAAACCTGATATTTGAGGTAGCTTTATGTCCAACTTCAACAAACTTCCAGATAACTAAAGCATCAATGCTATTTCTTTGCTGTGGTAAAAACATATTTTCCGTACTCTTCACAGATTTTACTGAGTGGGGTTGAGTTAAACAAGGATAACAATGTTTTCCTGTTGGACGAAGAGCTGGCATCGATGAGGAAAGGGCGGGAATTCTTGTCTCAGATCAATGACGGCATTCCAAGGACTCTGACCTCGACAGAGCTCATGATGGAGACACTGGAGGCTCGTCAGAAGACTCCTCTGACTCAGGATCAGTTTGAGAACCTGGTTCTGAGCATGGTGTACTCTGCTCTGCAGGTTGGGGTCCAGAGGAACAAGGAGGAGCGAGAGGCTTGGGGTGGAGTGCTTATTCAGCTGGCAAACATCACCACCTATGACTTACGGGGAGGTTTTCTCTACAATTATGCTTAAAGAAATCAGAAAGATCTAAACTTGGATCTTAAAATTATACAGGAAACAAATTTTTTAAAGAAATATCGAGCAATATATGAAGGAAGATATTTATTATTTTACAGTAGAAAAAGTGCAGGAAAAATGTACACAGCCCTGCAAATACGAATGGTTCACATAAAATACAAAATTTTTCAACATGCAAACAATCCCTGATGTTAGAAACACAAAACACTAATAGAGAAATGTACAAAAATAAACTTAAATTTCTCAATTCTCTACAGTTTCCTCTTCTGAGTTTGTTTTGGTTTGGTGCACCCGGTTTTGGTTTTGGTCGCGGTTTCTTCCAGAGAAGCTAGCTTTTTCTTTATCTTTGCATCCCCGGTCGGGCCCCTCCGGTCTCTGCCAGAGCGCTGCTGACCTCTCCGCTGAACTCTGACCCCGTCTGCTGAAGCCGATGTTTCCTCGATCGGTTTGTGTCGACCGCTGACCAGTGACTCATCGTGGTCCCAAATCAGTAGTGTTACACCTGAGAGCAATCGTAAGAGAGTTTTACTGCTTAGTTCAGCTTTTTAATTCAGCTTTTGTTTTAAACTTTTTTCACATTTATTTATGCTACACTTCACAAACTAACAAATTTACTGACATGAAAACACAAAGTAGTACATAACTGTGAAGTGAAGGTAATAACTGATGATTTACCAAAATTTTCACAAATATAAATGTGGAAAGGGCTTTTTGTGTCATCCATCCCCTTTTATTCTAATACCTCTAAATCTAAATAAAATCCAGTGCAGCCAAAAATCACATTAGAGCTGCAGAGATCCACAGCGCTTGTGGAAAAATATTAGTTATGTACGACTAGAGGACCGATTCTGGACTTGAAAAAAAGAAATGACAAAAGGAATTATAGCAGGACAACAACCCTTAAGATACAGAAACAGTTACAATTTAGTGATTTAGACTAAATCATATTCATGAACCAAAACAGATCATATCTTCCAAAAAGAGTAAGTGAATTATACCCAAAACCAAATATGATTACCCTTCTGTTATTCACTACTTTGTATTGGTGTATCGTATAAAATATCCCAATAAAATCCACTGAAATTTTGAAGCTTTAACACAACAAAATAGGATTCAGGTTTAACAGGTGGAACTATGGAGACAACTCACCCATTCCAGATCCGATGACGTCACCCATTGGACTGAACTTGTTGATCTGTAGAAAAAAACAAAAAGAATCTCTTGGTTTAAAAAGGCTCTGAATTAGTTTATTTTGACTTGACTTTTTATATTAAGTGATACTTACAGATTTGATCCCTGAGGCCGTGGAATCATACATCTGAAACACCAACTCCCCACTGTTGGAGTCAAAGACGTCAATGGACCTCTGATCTCCGGTGCAGATGCGGTCATCAGGGTATCGGCCAGCCACAATCAGGTCATACAGGGGATGCCAGGTGGCCTACAGAACAATCCGTCATTATTTTGATGTCACAGACAGACTCTCTTAAAGAAAAAAAAAAACATCTTTCTACATCTGTAGTGACTAAAATAAGACTTTTTAGTCATAAAACCATATGGACTTTTTATCAAATGTTTATAAAAGTCGTAATATCCTTTTATTCCCACTGAAATAAACTTGAAGAGAGACAACAAACCTTGATGGGTGTGAGGTGCTGAAACTGCCTGTGTGGGTGCTGAATGATGTGCTGAGGCTTCGACCAATCAGAGGAGGAATACACGCGGATCTGGTCGTGCTGATCTGTTGTGAGCAGCTTGGAGGCGTCCAAAGGGTTGAAATAGGCTGCAGTAGATTAACAGAACGGGTTTCTTTTAGGTTTTCTTCTCTTAATAAAGTCCTAACTTCCATTTTCTTCAAATATTCGCTCTCATTTCTTATATTAAATCATGCTGAGAGATGATTTGATCACAGCTTTTTGAGAGAAAGCAGTTGTTTTTTTTTAAAAGATATTTGGGATAAAGTAAACTAGAATACAAATGTTTATCTGTACTTTATGAAAATATTATTAACCATTTAACAATACTTAGTAAAACCTCTTCCTTTAATAGGTCAAAAGTATTTCTATTAACTAAATGCTAGAATAATAGAGAATTTCTATTATTATTAAACAAGCCAAAAAAATTCAGAGTTCAGTTGTTTCTTTTTGGGGGGGTTTTTTGTTTGTTTTTTTTCACTCGGGGCTAGCAGCAACACTCTGGAATAAAGCCTAAAGATAATTAATTTTTCCTCTGATTCCTGACATTAAAATATTGTATTGCTTCAATATGAACAACCAGACTTATAAAGAATAAAAAAAAAAAAAAGTTTACCAGAGACACAGAATTCCAACCTGAGTTGACGGCTCTCTCGTGAGGCATTTCGTAGAGGAAGCTCTTCTTGTCCTTGATGTTCCTCAGGTCCCAGAGCTTCACCGTGTGATCAACCGAGGCCGTCGCCAGCAACCAGTCGCATCGAGAGTTAAACTCTGCATGCGTCACTTTGGCTTTGTGCAACTTACTGCTGAAAATCTAACAATTAAACAGAGCAAATGCAACAAATGGTTTTTAACATAATCATATTTCTCTTGACTGGAAGTAATATTGACTTTGAGTTCACCAAGTTTCTTCCTTCTTCCTGAACATGAACAAAACGATTGATTTAGCCGCTACCAATTGCAGACCTTTTACGTCTTCAATACCTTGCTTTAAATAAATTCTCAACTCAGATTCATTTAGTGCATATAAAAATAAAACAATTTTTAGAAGACTGCCGTTTTATGGCTGTAAGAACAAACCTTTTTCCCATCCAGACCCAGAAGCAGAAGCTCTCCCATGTTGTCCCCTGTCACAAGCATCTGCCGACTCACAGACACGTCGACACAACAGTACCAAAAGCTGGGAAAAAAACATAAGAACAACCATTTAGAAAATGTAAGCAATAATAAGCGAAGTGGTATTATATGCGACATTGGTGATAATAATAGTTAAAAACATTACAGCAGTTTAGAAAGCTACAGAATTCAGTCTACTCCATTATGTAACATTCAACCCTCCAAACAACTTTTTTATGCTTTAGAACTTAATCAAATAAAAAATAGAAATAAACTAATTTGTTTTGAGGTTTAGAGAATGACTTTTAGACACAAAAAAACAAACTTAGGATAGCTTATACACAAAAACAGAGCAAAAAACATAAAACTAGAAAAGCATAAACAGTTTGTACTGTGCATCACAAATATATCAACACAACTCTTTAACATTTTGTCATATTGCAGTCACAAACCTTTTACATAAAAACCAAAAGTAGCGACTCGACTTGTTGAGTAGCTCCTCTAGATTTGTCATGGGCCTTTTT
The DNA here is from genome assembly GCA_903067095.1 of Girardinus metallicus. Classification (NCBI taxonomy): domain Eukaryota; kingdom Metazoa; phylum Chordata; class Actinopteri; order Cyprinodontiformes; family Poeciliidae; genus Girardinus; species Girardinus metallicus. Next base: position 11,727 of record CAEGAE010054176.1, read on the forward strand.
GTTGCTTCAAATTAATTCTCTCTTTGCTCAGCATGTCATTTTAGGAGGTCTTGGAGGGTCTACCTTTTTGTTTTTCAGATGATTTATTTAAGGGTGCACTGATTGCAGTTTTCTGGCCAATCACAGATCTTTAAAAATTTGAACCTGACGATTCTGCTGCTCACATGCAGACTTGACCTGACCTTTGTGGGGCTACATATGATCAATTTCACATGTAAGTGTACGCCAATTACCCTAAATCAAGGAAATCTTGCTTACCAATCAGCCAATTTATCAGTATACCCCAGATTGATTGATTGTGCTAGATGCTCACAGAAGCTTAAAGATTAAAATACACAATATATACTTCATAGGTGACTTCTCAAGATAATTTGTAGCACTGGATTTTATCTATCAGAAGAAAGGGGTTGAGCACAAATATAAATAAAAAACAGAAATTGCCAAAATAACGGTTGCACTTTTAAAAAACTTTAAATTTAGATACAGTTGTTGCAACACATGAAACCACCACAGAGATTTGTAGTTGTAATGTGACAAAACAAAAATAGTTCAAGGCTTATAAATACTTTTCTAGGGAAAATGTTGTTGCCACCGTCAAGCATCAGTTTTCCTTCCAGTTTCCTCACCAAACATTGTGGTGATCATGACCGCAGTCTTGTGTTCTGGACAGCAGGGTGGGAGTGTGGCCCTCAAAGCTATGCAGGGTCAATGTCCCCTCGCCAGAAGCCGTATAAACTCTGGAGAAGTCTGTGGGGCAAAACTTCATCCCTCCAATGAAGTCTCCCGCTCCGTTCTGCACACATACAAATGCAGGCCAATAATGCATTCGCTTTGCATGGAAATGCTTAAATCTGCTGGGGGCGGCCTGATAAGAAGACTGATGCTGGACTGAGTGAGCTTACAGTGCTGATGGAGGAAAAAAAGGAGGTATTAGTCTTACTTCAGGGAGTCTGTGTATGTAAATACTGTTAGGGTTGTCCCACTGAAATCCTGCAGAGATGTTGTACCGCCCATAGATGAGGTGAACAGCTGACTGGGATTTAACAGATTAAACTTCATGTCTGTTACTGAGTCTCCAGCCCCCATCTAAGCAGAGAATCAAAAAAGGTTGTCGAAAGGCACATCAAGGATGCACACTTCTACAAATCCACCTACTTTCTTTAGCCACAAGAGGATTGCAGATGATTATAAAGATCAGCAGGACCCCTCCATGCTGTTGAGATAAACCCAATCAGACGCATCAACTCACCCCTCGAGTAAAGCTTTTTGTTTCAGACTTCTCAAAGTCCCACAGAAAAATGTCCCCCCCTTTTGAGGCTGCAGCCACAGTGGTGGGATGAGTGGGATGCCACTCCAGGCAGGTGATTCTGCGATCAAATGGACTGCTGGCGCCATGAAAATGGTAGGATGACAGAGATCGAACAAACGGCTCCTGGAGACACTGCGAGAGACAGAGAAAGTTTTTTTTTTAAACCAGATTTTCATTCAGTGTGCTGCATAACTCTGCAAGAAAAATCCAAGCCAGGCCGAAACAAGTCTGTTGTTACAGCTCTTCTCATTCTCAACTACATTAATCTCTGATCATCCCTGTCAGGAATAATTTTGCGCATAAATTTACAACCTAAATAAGTTTGAGAGGTATTTAGAGTTTTTCCAAGGCTCTGTACAACACTGAAAAAATATCCCTCTAAATTTTACGCAGAGAATAATTTCTGCAGGAATTGGATAGAAAGCCTGAAGGAGAGAGAAAAGAGGAACACACAAATGAGATAATAAGGTGAGCATTTGAAATCATACAATCATCTATTTGATTAAAAGAGAATGAAAATATCCAATTGTGTGGAAATAAATGTCTTGTTGATTATGTCCAGTGACAATTTTCTGACTGGTTACAGGTAGCTCCAATTTGCCAACAGCTCAAACACCATAATGAGAATATTTTCTCATAATCCATAACACTTAAAATTTTGAAGAAAATATGCTACAGCAGCACAAATTTAGCAAGCAAATAGCCTCTGCAGTTTGTTGTTGTTTTTATCAACTGCAGTCAGTATCCCTGAGTCATGCCTGAGTCACCCCCAATCTTTTTCAGAACGAAGCATCTCAGCTTTTAGCTCACACCCTCAGACAGGAAAACATTACAGCAGTTTTACTTTCATCCCACTGGCTTCCCGTCCATTTAAAAATAAATGTTAAACTTTTATTATTTGGATTTAAAGCTATCAATACCCTTCCTCCCTTTTATTTATCTATCTGAGTTTTTGCTGCAAACAGGCATAGGACTGCTGTTACATTAAATTAGTCTATTATGTGTCTGGCCCTATCAAGTAAACACAATAAATAAAACTTCTTTAGTCACACCAGTTCCTTATGGTCAGATAGTCAACATTCCCTCACTGCTAGACAAAGATTTTCTTTTTTTTTTTTTAAATCAAAGCCTAAGGCTTTCAATACCTAAAAATGTGGTAGCACTTGTGGTTTTATGTACCTTGTCTTAGTTTCCTTTATCCATTTATTTTGTTAAGCACTTTGCAATACTTTTGATTTGTAAAGGGCTACATAAAGAAACGATGGATTGCCACTAAAGAGAAATTAGGGATTATTTCACCCCTACCTACAGACTGCCTTTACTGATCCTGAACTAAGCAGAGATGTTTACCTGTCTCATCTGAGTGCGCAGACTCTGGCCCAAAGAACTCTTGTATATATAGTGCAGGATACTTCCAGGGCCATTCTTCCTCTGGACTCCTGCAGAACTGTAAGAAGGCCCTGCAAAACGAAGAGACCCATTCATTCAGCTATCAAAACTAAAACAATACTGGCACAATGAGTCACGGAAGCCGTCCAATCGATGCAGCACACCCGCTTTAGATGTTTCTCCATCTATCTTGTCTCGCAGTTTTTTACTCAGCGACGTGTCTTCCGCAGCTCCTTTCTTCACTTTACTTTTTGATCCATTTGCCTGTGACTTGGTGGGCTTGCTTTTCATTTCTCAGCCTGTTAAATCGACCACACAACACGAGAAGAGTGATTTGACTCGACAACAGTCAATTTGCCTTCATGCATAATGTTCGAAGCTGCTGCTTACCTGTGGTGGTCAGCTGGGAGAGCTGGATGAGCTGAAAGATCAACATAAGAAACTTCTGTGTTTGCGTAACACTGCACTACACGTGACTTCAATGGCTGCAGGTTTGTGTTTTGTAACCTCTGTGTTATACAGTCGGGGCACGGCAGGGGGCGCTGGGTACTCAGGAACAACTTCACTGGATGTTCGAAAAACTACTACAAAAGTGACATCATAATTTATTTTTTCAATATTATTACGGTTCTTTTAAGAAGAACCAACAAGAATATTCTGAACCTCTGTTTAAATGAAGTAATACAAAGGCTATTAAAATGGTCATTGAAAGCAATGTGTTTATTAACATTCATCTAAATTGCGTATGGCTTTTGTCGTTTTAACTTTTATAAAAATAGTGAGTCAATATAATAATAATAATAATAATAATAATAATAATAATAATAATAATAATAATAATAATAATAATAATAATAATAATAAT
>CAEGAE010054190.1:0-19955 GCA_903067095.1 Girardinus metallicus
AGAGAAAAAAAGAAAAAAAAAAGTGAAAAAAAAAAACCAAAAAAAAAAAAAAAAACAAAAAAAAAAAAAAAAATAAAAAGAGGAAAAAAAAAAATAAAAAAAAAAAAAAAAAAAAAAAAAAAAAAAAAAAAAAAAAGCGAAAGAGAGATAATTTAAATCTCGGTCATACAAAACACGCAAAGGGTTTCACAATGTCATTATTTATGAAACAAAATTAATCCAAAATGGAAAAGCTCTGTGTGGGAAAACGAAGCGCACCCTTGCTGTTTTAAGCATCTCAACTCTTCACAAAGGGTTATTGTAAAGTTTCTGGCCTTATCTCAAAACTTTATGGGTTTAATGCTTTGCTTAATGGTAGACTGGTTTCATCCCAGCTAGCACACCTAGGTGGGCCCCGTATGGGACCCAAATGGGTTTGTCCGCGGTTTCCACGGTAGCCCCACATGGGTTTGCCCATATAGGGTCACCGCCTACATGGGCCCTACATGGGCAAATTCATGTAGGGCCACCGACATATAGGGCCCATGTAGGCGGTGACCCTATATGGGCAAACCCATGTAGGGCCATCGTGGAAACCGCGGACAAACCCATTTGGGTCCCATATGGTCTGCCCTCTTTTTTCCCATGTGGGGCCCACCTAGGTGTGCTGGCTGGGATGCACTAGTTACTTTTGAGGATTCATCCATACACTATCTCTCACAGCAACACAATCCATATTTGAGATCATGTTAGTGAGTGTTGCATCTTCTGTTGCCAACAAATTGTATAGATATGTTAGCTGCTTCTATCCCACAGTTTTCATTCTCATTTAGCTGTCATCTAATTAAGTTCCTGCAGTAGTTCTGGAAATATTCTCTGCTGAATTTAATTTTCCAGAAGTGAGGATCAGAATCTGCTTAAATTACAGTTTATTTTAGCTATCTTTGCTAGTTTGCCATAAAATTTCATCTGGCAACACATGATTATTTAACTTGTCAATAGATTCCACCATTTTGTTTTATTTCAGCACCAGTAGAGTGCATTGTTCGCCACCACTGTTAGCGTTAAGAAAGTTTGACAACCATTAGCCTACACAACTACTCCAATTAGCATAGCAACATACCCCAAGAGCTGTTAGCGTAGCACATAGCTTTAAAACTCCTGAGTTTCAGTGGGAATTTATTAAATTATTTTCATTCTAAACAAATAGAGATGTTAGTTTTCTTCACAAACCTGCTTGTCAATTATTACTGCTGACTGTCCTTTGTGTCAAAAGAAAAATCTAACACTTCACAGTAGTAATTCCTGAAGGGGGATTTCTAAAGTGTTATCATCCTTTTGTCTAGCAAAGTACACTTCAGCTGTACTGTAAAATGGTCCATTTAAAAACAAATTCATCACAATTAAAAACCTTCTTCTTGCATTCAGCTAACAGGGTCTTGGACATGTTCAGGCAGGTTTTATGGTATCATTTCTCAGGAAACGGATTTTATCATGCGCCCGGATCAAATTGAAAAGGTTTTGCAAACTGGCCTGGTGTGGAGTTTCCCTGTGAGTGTAAGACAAGTAAATTCAGTTTAAGCCAACAATGACGAGAGTCTTCAGTCAACATCTGCTCTATGAATAGATGGACGACTGACACATTTAAATGATGTCTAGAGAAATAAGTCAAACAATTTGTTGATCAAAATTATTTTGTAATGGAGTGAATGACAACTTAAACTGCTTTACACGTTGATGTCCCTTACAGATTTCTTATGTTTGAGCAAGACTGAAATCAACAAATTTGAAAATCAGACGAGTGTACCTGGGTAAAATGAAGTTTTCACTCAATTTATTAAATTTAAGGGGCAGTGTTATGTAAAATCGACTTTTTTTAGCATTACATCTTGTTATAGTGTTATCTCCTCTTCAAAAACATACCTGGAGTGTTGCTTTGAGTCTTTCATGCATGTTTGAGACATCATTTAATCTAACTGACTGCACTCTGCCTGCTGGCAGAAACTGCCATCAAATATCTGTGACAACTGATGGGGATGAGTCTTTTATTTACATGTGGAGGAATTTCTAGCCACTTTACTTTGCTAAACTGTTTACATTCAATTGAATTTTAGTTCAGATGGTCTTGGAGTAGTCACTCCAAGACCATGCTGCTACAGGACTTCGTGATGAGGGACACAAAGAGGGATTTTAGTGGAAAGTCCTACACAGACCTACTGGAGGACTGTAGAGACAGGGGCTGGCCATTTTGATTTACCTACAGGTGCGTCCTGTTGAGTAGTTGGGACGCGATGAGCTGGCAGAGCTGGAGCCATGAGGAGTGACTGCCTGCCCCTGCCGAGAACCACTGGGAAAATGTTACCGTTAAGGGTCGAAACAATCAATGGAAGCTGGTACACATCCAATGACAACTTCTTGACTGCAGCCACTGATAAGCAATAAATGACTGAAGGAAAAACATCCCAGGGTACATGAAGTTACAAGACCGTCAATGATTGTTGTTTTCAGAAACATGAAGTGGGCCTTTATATATAGCGTATATTTCTGCTGTTGAGTCACGAACACAAACCTTAAATTGACATTATTCTGGCTTCCTTTATGACTTACCAAGATAAGTTGTAGATATACGCCTGGAGTCATTTTGATGGATGGTTTAACACCGTTATGTTTTCTCTATTTCTCTTACTGAAGTTTCCTGGAGTCCACAAACCTTAGAAATATCTCTACGACTCTTTCCAGACGTAAGCAGCTTTTTTTTCTCAGTGGTCATTGAATTCAACCCAGAACGTGTTGCTTGAGATCTTTTAGCCTGACTGACAGGTGCTTTTTAAAGTTAGTGAAATTCAAATCAATAATCTAAAAATGTGGGTAAGAAAAGCACAAAGCATACAAAAGGTTCCTAATACTTTTTCACAAAGTTGGAAATCTGTAGATGGCAGAAAATTGCCCTCTGTAGGCAACGTTAAAATCTGATGAATTAAACTTCTGATTTCCCTGTTTCTTAAAGTTAAAGTTTCCCCAGCTCCAGGGAACCTTACAGAGGCCCATCTGAGTCAGCAACAGATGAATCAACTTAACCAGGAAAGCAGAAATAGCATTTCCTTAACCTTAGTTTATCAACTTGGCATGATAAACTGCCCACTTACTCTGGTGAACAAAGCATTATTAGTTGTGACATTTAGGTGACAAATGTCACGTTTTTACCTTCTAAGAAATGGTATTCCAGTTCTCCTTTAAAAAAATAAAAATAAAATAAAAGATATTAATAAATGGGAAGTGAGATAAAACTAGTCACTCTGTTTTAGGTTAGGAAAGTTTACATTTAAATTTCATACATATCTGTCAAATTCAAGGGACTTGACAACAAAGGAATCACACTTATATTTTATTTTTATTTCACATATTTACACTACAGTGAGGGGGCAGAGTAGGACATGTGACAGAAGGTGAATTCAGCTCACGGGAGCGAAACTGGCACAAAGGGAACTGACACAAGCAGGGCTAAGAATAGAAGGAGGAGTGGTTTCTATTACATGTAGGTAAATAATTAAATAAGTGCGGCCACATCTAAAGAGAACGGTGACAGGAGCTGCTAAGACTTGATGTGAAATCTCGTGATCCAAGATTTAGCAGGAAGTTTTTTCCCCAAAAATCTGGGCTTTTTAATACACAATTTACTAAGGAAATAATCTGGAATGGCTCACAGGTTTAAAAAAGAAGCTTTGAATTCCTTCAGTCTGACTCGTAATTCTTAAAAGTAATGCTTACAGCACTCACAGGAAAGGCTTAGGTATGTTGACATGCTCTGAGTTGGATTAGCCTCGTCCAGCAAGGCTTCAATATAAAGTTAAAATATGTGGGCTTTTTAAAACATAAACAGAGCCGATGTGTTGAAACTAAAATCAGTTTAAAAATACATTACATAGTGCAAGCAGCTGTAGGAAACGACGTTATCTTGCTTCCTGGTGGTTTAGGAGAATCTGATCTGACCTCATCTGGTCCGTACCGAAATTACTCCCAGTCTGAGATCCAGAAATGACTCGAGAGGAGAAAAGTGTGCTGCCCGGACCTCATAGCTCTTCCTCTGTTTTCACCTGCATGACGCTGTCCTGCTGTTCTGACTGCGCCATCTGGCTGTCAGTGACGAGCATATTAAACTGGATGTCGTTAAACTGGGAAAAGTCCGGTGGAAAGTGGTTGTAGTTCGCATTTAAATTCACATTCAGATAGGGGAAAACGTTGGCGTCTGCGGCGGCGTCGCCTGTCAAGTTCTGATCGGACAAAAACTGAATAAAGTCGAGCATGGTCTGCTCGTCCAGGACGCTGGGGTCCATCAAGCCCGTTTCAGGAGAAGACAGAAAGGCGAGGTGGCTGTCATCCGATGACATCACGTTTTGTGTCTCCATGGGGAAGTTGAAGGTCTGTTTCGAAGATGGTGCTGGCTCTGCAGGAAAAATAAAAAATAAAAAAATACATGAGAAAAAAAAATAAAGTTATCTGGTGGAAAGTTTCTATTCAGGGAATATGACATGATTGCATCTTTGGCTTAAATGTGGTGCAGCTGGTTGCCTTCAAGCAAGAAGGTCCTGGGTTTGTATCTGAGGTCTTTTTGCATAGAGTTTGAATTTTCTCCTTTGCATGCCTGGCTTTTCTCTGGGTATTCTGGCTTCCTCAATTTGTTTAAAGTTATGCTTGCATCACTGTTGGGCTGGTATTGGAGCCAAAAATCCAAAAGCAAATTTCCTGTGTTCCTGATGGCCATATTTTGGCAAAATTTTTATTGATTTTTATTCCATTTATTCTCAGATTTTCTTGAGTTTTCAGTTAGAAATATAGCAACAAATATCCAATATGGTTGCTATCTCGTCCGAAACAAATCAAGAGCAGCATTTGCCTCCTGCCAGAAGAATTATTGCACTTTCAAAAACCCACACTGTTTATAGAGTTGCTTTCGACAATACGTAAAACATTAATCAAGATATCCAATGTGTATTGAAGATTTTGATGATTCAAAATGTAATGTTTGTTACTGGTTACTGTACGATGATTTTATGACTTTTTACAAAATGTTTTTTATGATGTAACGCACTTTGAACTGTCTTGTTGCTGAAATGTGCTAAACAAATAAACTCGATTGATTTTAAACACAAAAACTTAAAAGGTACATAAACAAATGTTTCTGATATCCAGTTAGTTATCTTTGTTAGCTTTACTACATTACCCGAGACATTACTCATTGAACTTTCTTTAATTGTTAGCGTCTAGTGTAGCGTACAGATGGAGCTAGTTATGGAAGCTAGCGGAGAGCCTGCCGCTCTGGTCTTCTTTAATTTAGAGTATTTCTAGGGGGAAAACAAGATTGCTCTTCATTAGGTTAGCTTTTGGGTTAACATTTAAAGCACTAAAAGTTATTTGGCACTTACAATAACGCTTCATAAATCCATAAAAGGCATCTCAGTGCTTTAGCGAGGACCAACGACGAACATCAGCAAAGAACAGGAAGGATGAGTGAGTGATGAAAAGTTACTTTATTTTACTTTTTTACACATTTAGCCTCTTAACTCCCACGGAATAAAACATATTTTAAAAGATTGACGCAAAGTAGGAATATTTAAAATAAAGAAAATATGCAGACAAGCTGTTATCGTTAGCCTGCTAACTGAGCTAACAGCACTAGTTGCTAACAGAAGCTGGTAAAGACGGTTTAGAAATGTCACCATCGCTTGTTTCTGACATCATTTCACTAAAACAGTAAACTGAAGTTAAACTGAGTTGTTTGGTGTCATTTCTCTTAATGTTTTTTATACATAAAGCATGAATCTACTTATAAATTAGCATTAGCAGCAGAAGGGTTTGGTAGATTACACAGTTACAAAATTATTTTGGTTGCTTTACAAAGAAATTTCCCAACAATTTACGCTGACATCAGCAACTTATTTCCTCATGTATAAATAAACAGAAAAATATGAAGACTTTTTAGTTGTGTAACTAATAGCTGCTGTGCGGTTTGCCCAAATTAGTCAAGACAAGACTGTGAACTAAAAACCCTAACCCCATCAGAAAGTAACGCTGCCATCAAATATATAAATTAAGAAATAGGGGTTATATTGAAACTGGATTAATTTAGCAGAATATCTTCCAAGCAAATAGGGAAAAGGTAATTCTTTAAATTATTCAATCTTTCCACTACTCTGTGTGATACCATGCAAGTCTTTGAAAAGTTTGCCTGACACGTCACATGGCCTGCTCAGGGGCAGTTTCCTACTTCTTCTATCAGGTTTCTGTACATTACAGCGGCCTGATGAAGCAGATCATGCAAATGTCACATTTTCATGTGATTCACTCGTCATATAAACAGTAGGAGGAGCAGAAAGTTATACTGGTTTAATTCATTTAAGAAAACATTTCAAATAGTAATGGATCAGCTGTGAGTGGTAATGTTATAATAAAAACAAACCATCTTTAAAAAAAAAAAAAAAAAAGCTAAATATGGTTTTTATGATTCATACTTTCTTAAAGAGAGACATTATTATTGTCATCAGACTCACTCATTGAGGTTTCTCAGAGAGTCATAATAACGAACAAACAAAAAGGCTCTTTTGTGGTGCGTCTGTAAAATAATAAAGACATGTGGACCCGGTTCTTGTGTAACGCCATCTGGTTCACTATTACAGCTGAATGCAATGAACATGAATAACTCGTTGGCTGACGTGAGTGTAAACATCCATCCTTGGTGTTTATTTGAGAATGAAAGGCAAACCTCATGTCAACATTTGGCTTTCTCAGCTTTTAGCTTTTAGCTAGCGTGATAAAATATGATGGCTGGTTAAGTCATTGTTCATTACTGCAAGGAAATGTGCAGAAAAATAGCACCTACATACAAGCGAATGTTTTTGCAAGGAGTCCACAGCGTCTCTATAGGTGTTGAGAAAAAAATCTAAACTTTAGAAAACTTAATTTTAAGTCTTAAGTCTTCAAACGAGGTCATAGAGCGTTTAGTTAAATTTTCAGTTGAGGGAATTTGTTCCGTTATGCTATTAAGTTAGCTAAATAAAACAAATTATCAAGCCTAACCGAGTTTTTTTCTCGATTTTTTTGTCTGAATTTTAAACAATAATGTTACTAAAAATGTTCGAAAAAGACATTGGTTTGATTTGAGATAATTTGGGAAAAGTTCACCTGGTACAAACTGGAATGAGAATTGCAGTAAAGGCCCAAATTAAAAAAACATTTTTTTTTTTATATAGATAAATAAATAAATATTTATTAAATTCAGCTTTTTGTTTAAATATAGAATTTAATAAATTTAACCTAGATTACATTCCGCTTTTTTTTTTTTTTACAATCAGCATAACTTCCACAAAAACGGCGGCCGTTTGAATATTATCACCGCTTTAAAATTTCGCAAACTTAAAGCCGCTCTCTGTTTATTGTTTACATCTGCTGGTCATTTCTAAAATGAGCCAGATAATCGCTGCCCTTCTTCCTCCCATGGCCGTTTTTGAGGATGTGGTTTTGTAGATTTGCTGAAGCCGTAAAACTAACAAAAGGCACGGGGACTTCTTTTGTTTACAGTAAGCAGGTATCACAGCCAGTCGGTTATTTAAAAGAGAAAAAAAAAGCAGAACAGCAAGAGATTGTGAATGGCTCAAACATTTACAATCAGACCTCACTACTCAGAAGGTTTGCTCAGCTTCAACAGAAACAGAAGCACTGTTGGTCTAATTCATGAGTCACATCTTAAAGATAAACATCAGAATGAAAGCAGAAGTCTCACCTGTGGCACTAATGTCCCGTTTAATCGTGGCTCTCTTTCGCTTCACTTCATACGGATCTGAAACACAAAGCGGCCATGCCGAGATTAGCACAGTGCGGTTCTTCAACCCGCTCTACCTGTTCTCTGGTTAATCTTTGACCGACACGAGGCGGCAGCCCCGACTGACCGGGATTGTGCGGCAAGTACGTGAAGGAGACGGGTTCGCTCTCCATCTGGTCCGAGACGCGGCGCAGCACGACGCTGACCTCGACCTCCTCCGTGATGTCTTGGTCCTGGTAGGGCGGCGTCTTAAACACGATGGCTATCTGCCGGTGGACGTCTGTCTGAGCGAACTCGCCGTTCGCCTTCCACGAGCCTTGCCTGAAGAGGATCTCTATGTCGTCTGGAGATTAGTGGAGAAAGAACAGATTGATCCCAGCAACAATATCAGACTTAATTCTGCACATTTTTATGCTTTAAGACCAATAAGCAGAAACTTTATGGGTTCTTTTTCTGTCCAAAAAATGGGAATGAAATAAGAAAAGCACTCCATTTTAAATAATAACTTATGATAATGTCACACTTGCAATCCAAGCAGCAACAAACTGAAACAATTAATCGGATTAATTGATTACTTGAATAATCTTCAACTAATTTAGTTACAAATTAATCAATAAGTGGAGTATACAGGTTCAGAAAAAGCCGATTTGTTTCAGGAACAATATATTCAGAGCAGTAATTGAGTCAAAACTGTACAAAAATATGTACAGTTTGAGTTGAAAAACCTTCTTCAGTCGGATAGTTTTAGCTTCACCTCGTTCAAATTCTGTAAAAATCTAAATTTCCTATTAAACACCTTCTGTTATCTAGTTGTCAATCATTAGATAGCAAAAAATGTATCCATTTTTAGTAATGCAAAAATGAATCAACAAATCGATAAATGATCAAGCAGTCACTAAAGGAAAGCCATCTTATTGAATTTTAGGCAATAAAGCATTTTTTTTATACAAAATGGATTTGAATGGAATTGAATTTCTTCATTGGTACCTTTTCATGTTTTTCTAATATTGTTTTAAAAAAAGACCTAAATTGTTAAACGAAAAAAACCTTCAGATAGTTGAGATTTTTTTATCCAATTAATTGAGTAATCAACAGAATAACCGATTGCAATAATAATCATTAGTTGCAGGCCTGCAGATCCTAACTAGTATAGTTGTGGTTGTACTATATCCACATTTTCCCCCCCAAATGAAAAGTTTCTGAGTGGAAATGAAAGCCTCTGTTACCTTTCTGCACTTTGTCACACAGCATGTAGACCTCCGTCTTGCCTCTGCAGGACCCTTTGTTCAGGTTCAGCTGGCAGATCTTCAGCTCCGACGTGGTCGTGGCCTCTTTGGAAGAACACAGAGCGGAGCGTGAGCGCAGCTCGTGTGGAGAGAGAGTCATCAGGAAGTGCTTGGCGATCTCTTACTCTTGTCGTAGATCGGCTTGGAGATGACCGGGCAGAGCGAGTCCTTCCTGCCGTCGTCCCACTCGAGCAGGCACTCGAAACACAAACGCACCGCGTTCATGTCCATGTCCTCGATCCCTTTAGTGTTACCAGCTGCAGGAGAGGAGAAACGCTGAATGTAATGTCTGATTAAAGATTTACGACAACATTTGTAATTGTATTTGTGTGTGTGTGTGTGTGAAGCTTACTCTTAAAAGGGTCGATGTTTTGGTTTCTCCTTTTCTGCAGCGACACGTCCAGCTCTCTCCTTCTCACACACTGGATGCCGAGATTAGCAAAGCTGCAAATTTTAAACAAAAATGATAAAAAATAAATTAAATAAATAAGAGGAATGTATTTGGATGATGTGCATTTGGAACGACAAACAAGAAAAAATATTTAGTGTTTTTAAGGATGCTTACCTGTGACGTCGGGTGGTATGAGGGTTAAAGCAGACCACACAGACTCCTGAGCCAGTGACACAGTCTTTACCCACAAGGCAGTGCGGGTGAGGCCGGTGGGGATAGTCTTTGGTGACCAAAGAAACGGTCACTGTGACCTTCTTTATGTGGTCAATGGGACCCTGAATCTGAAAGAGACAGAAGGAACAGCGGCGTTACAAGAAGGACCAGTCAAGAACAACATTGGACACATTTACTTGTGAAATAAAATAAACTCATATTCTGTCGCAAGCTAAAAAACAAAAAAAAAGAAAAATTCAACCCCCTTTGATTAGAGCACAAGCCCCACAATTGGGGTAAAATGTTTCAGAGCATATACTTTGGCATTTTTACATTTTACAGGTGTCCAAACTTTTTGCCACATGAGCCAAAATCAGCAAGTTGAAAGTACCACAAAAATGTAATTTTTTTTAATTGTTGTTATTTGAAATGCAAAAACAGTGAATGCTGATTAAGGATCCATTTTATTTTGCAAAACCAAACAGATAGCTGCATGATAAGGGAGGTAAAAAAAGAGAAAAAGGATATATCTCGGTCTCCATCTGGAGTCTTTTTTTTTTTTGGAAACACTCCAAGTGGATTTAATGTAAAAAGGATGAACAACACAGAAAAGCATTTTTTTGCCCTCTGTTCGCTACAGTAGAGAGAATTGGTCTGTTTCTCTTCTAAGGGAACCTTGTTAAAGTAAATTGTGCCATAAACTCTGTGAAATACCAGCTTATTTTTTTAATAAAAGCCAGGCGGTAAACTGAAAGTGGGTCGTCACTGGAAGAACAATAATCCTGACCATATGGCAAAACAAACACAGAAACACTTTGGATAAATAAATCGACCTTCTTCCACAGCCTTAACAATCCCCAGACCTAAACCTGTGGGTCGAGCTGAAGAGAAACCAGGACTGGATTATCTAGAGCAGGGCTGTCAAACTCATTTTCATTTTGGGCCACATCAAAAATCTGAATGTTCTTAAAGGGCTGGTTGTGCCAGGACATATTAATAAAACATACTTATTAAAATATCAGTAAATAGTGGTTCCTCCAGGGTTTTGTGATTTTTTTTGTGTGTTTTTGTTTTGCAGTCAAAATGACAGATTTTGTGCCAATTTAGGAATGTTTGTAAGGAATTTTTATATTTTTGCTAATGTATGACGTTAAATGTGACTTTTTATTATGGACTATAACTTGACATCAAGTAAGGCTGAGGCAGCAGTCATTTAAACTCAATGTTTTTGACCAGTTTTGAAAAAAAAAAAATTGTAATAAAATCAGAAAACAAATTGGAGATTTGTTGATTTTGTGTGAATTTTGCAGATTGGTGAAAAACTGGAAGGACTTATTGATGTAATTTGGGTTTAAAGGGCCACAGAAAAAGCTACGGCGGGCCAGATTTGGCCCACGGGCCTTGAGTTTGACACAGAGAGATAGTCAAAGATTCCTATCTGTATGCTTCATCTTTATGACATAGGAGAAGATTTATGGCTGTCTTGTTGGAAAAATGGGGGACAGCGGCAGGGATTTCATAAAAGATAAACAAACAACACAAATAAGACATTGTATGATTTATTTTCCTCCACTGAAACTCAAACTTCATGCTTTATTCTCCTTCAATGTTCATTGTGACGTTATGCTACAGGTAACTTTAGAGTAACTCCAGCTTTAAAAATGCTTCGCTAACTTTAAATAGTCTTTTGTTTTTTGCACCTATTATCAGAACAACCCGTTTATCCGGTTTTGACGCAGCTCTACATCCTTTCTTCTCTCACACTCCATCTTTCACTGTCGTTTCTGAAGCTGTTTTCTCTTTCAACTTGCTGCGCGAGGTCGCATGGGGTGAGGGTGTCTGTGGCCTTTGTTTGTAGAAAGAAAGGGGATAAACCTTGAGTGCCTGACCACAGAGATGGTTTGGATTTGCGGGGACTTTCTCATCAATGTCTGCCGACCGCAGCCTCCCGACTCCGCCCCCCCATTTCCACACCTTGCCTCAGCAGGGGCTCATAACAAACAGCTTCAGTTGTGGTTAGCGCCTCTAACCGTCGCGGAGAGCTCGTAAACTCCCCTCAGTAAGGAAATCGAAATCAAGCGTGTACCTCTATGGTGGGCTGCGTCTTGTTGTTATCGGTGCTGGACGCCCCCAGGATGCTGCCGGCCGAGCGACCCTCACATTCGTAGCGGAACCTCATTCCCCGGTCCTTGGGCTCCTCCACCACCACCAGCTTGGGCTTCTCCAGGATCCGCTCCAGCATGCTGCCGTTGCTCTGCAGGCCTTTGGGGGTCAGTGAGCAGGACGGGCCTCGACCTCGGCCTGTGGGGCCCACAGGTTTGTGGGAAGGATGACCAGACGCCATCTCTCGCAGTGGAGCGGGATTAGGCTGGGTGGGGGAAATTAAGAAGAGTTAAACATTTAAACCGTTTTCTTTCTGTTCAGTAAACTCTGGTTTGCTTTAACTAACTTGATACTTTTATTAATTTAACCTTTATTTAACCAGTTGAGTTATTAAGAAAAATTCTTATTTGCAATAACGACGCTTTTATAGCAGGAGTGTTCAAGTTGAGGTTCGAGGGCCTTTTGCAGCCTCGATAAGACATTTAAGAAAAAACGGGTTTTAGGTCTTAATAAATAAATAAGACTCTTTGAAAAAATCTATATGTTAGTACAACATTCTTAGCTTGTTATTGTTATTTTTAGCTTTTCCCTTCTAGTGACCTGCTTTAAAGGCAAAATAAGCATTTTGTAATGAAATTGACTATTATCTTGGTCTAGGAATGCACAAAAAAAAACAAACTCTCTAGTCCAACAAAATTAAACTAATAGACATTCAGGGCTTTGTAAATGCCCTAAATGCCCCAAAAACATGCGAGACCCTTTTATTTTTTTGCAGATCTCAATTTTGTTTGCAATAATCTTATTTTATCAATTAGCACCGTTAGTGTTAGTAAAATCAACATTCTGTACATTCAGCCTTCCTATTATCTACTGAAAGTCTTGTTCTCTCTCTCTCCTTCAGGCATGCCTTGACATATTTTTTTTTCGAGTAGCTTCGTACATCTCTGGGCTTCGGCTGAGTTTCTTGCATCTATGACACTTTGTTCCTAAACTTATAAATAAAATAAAAGATCTGCCAACTCTTCAAATCCTGCAGATGTGGCAGATCTTGCTGATTCAGAAGAAAAACAGAACTCAAGTCATGTTTTGACACCAAGCAAAAAAAACAAACAAAAACAAAGACTAAAGTAGCTGGTAAAAATAACCACAATTTGAATAGGTTCTAAAATAGACATGAATGGTCAAGCAAAATCATAACACGTTTTCTGTTTCAGTAAAATCCTGATTCCACCACAACAATTCCCATGTCATAAAGAGACTGCTTCATGTCTTTAAACTTCCTGTGTTATGTCATTATTTCACACCGCAAACCTATAAAAGTGTCACCCGGGCTACTATAACACAACAGAGTACATCGACAAGATGAGGCAATTTGCTGTGAGAACTCGGGAGTCAAGTCTATAAGCATCTTCTTACGCCTCGGTTGAGAATTACTGCAAGCTCAACCCCAACAGTTTACATCTAGAGCATCAGTTTCATCAACTCAGAAAAACAACAGAAGGTAGCTGAACCCGACCGAGCTGAGATAACCAGCTCTATCAGTGAGGTTCAGCAGCAGACTGCTTGTTTATTCTCCCGTTTATGTGCTTTTCATCACCGCACAGCGTTCAGTGCTCCCTGACTCCTCCCCCGCACACACACGCATCTGATGTCTATGTTTTTCCGTTACACCACAGACCACCAAGCCTTTCCGTTTCCCACTCATACTTTTTAATCTGTCATTTCTGACACTTTTGCTTTCTCTCGCTCCCCCTCTCCTTAGTGATTAATTTCTGCAAAACTCGAGGTACCAATACAATCCAAACAGAACTTCGCCAAACTCCGCCGATCCAACAACAAACCTTCATGGAACAAAGAGCTAAAAGACTAGCCGTTAATCGGCCCGGGAGCTGGTTAAAGTGTTGCCTCAGAGATCAGGGTGACGCCCCGGCAGGCGTGAGGTCATCCCTCTCAACATCCTCTGGGGCCACACACGTCTGCCGAGAGGACCCGCTCACTGTAAAACACTCACACAAACAAAAGAAGCAAGGAGCGGCGAAGAAGGAACAGGAAGTCTGCTCTGCTGATTCACCAATAGCAGGAGGAGACGCTGAGCAGGGAAAAAAAAAAAAGAAATGCAACCTTTAACCTTGAGTGGGTTTGGCTTGTAATCAGAAAAGTCGGCAAACAGGAGTCCGATTACACATTTTCCAAGATGACGTCGCGCCCCCTTCTTTCTCTGCAGAAAGGCATGCTGGGAGAGCGCGTCTCAGACACCGAGAGTCGCTCACAGCAACAATCCCACACAGATAACCCGAAAACAGAGGGTGAAACCACTTCTCCTCTGCTGCCTTTCAGCTCGGCTTGTCTAATAAGGCTGCAGCATCGCCGCAGCTTTATCAGATTACAACATCTCTGATCTGCCCCGCTGTCTGGAAGTCACGTGCTTTCTGATAATAGTTTGACCTGCAGTGCTGCCCAACTGCTGATCGGGGGGGGGGAAATAACAGAAACCTGCAACCGTCTGGAAGCCTGTGAACCGGCTTTTTGGTCCTTCGTCGGCAGACAGTCAGGAAAACAACAGCAGTCGTCACAAAAAGAGGCCGATTACCAGAAACAACCCGGGCTGAATCACACGATGACTAATATTGCGACAAAAGTTAAAGAGAAGACATTGACATCCTCAAATTGTGTGCCAATTTGTCAAAAAGTAGTGACACACCTTAAGTGATAGAAAAAAATGACTTCCAACACATTTATTCATGCTTATAACCAACAATCAGGCGTTTGTAAACCAAATTGATTAGCTTAAATTCAATATTTGACCATTAGTTCCTGAACTAAAAAAAATGTTTAAGCCGTAGAAATATTCTATCGTCCGTAGGTCTTTATTTTCACAGTTTCAAGAAGTTCAACAGATTAAACATCTCCAATCAAATTTAGCTAACTACCTCCTGTGTCATCTTACAAGCTGATTTTCCCAGAATTCAGCTAGAAGCAGGTGTTCCACCAAGGCATTACTAAGGTAGAATGGCTGGATTTACATTTATTTTACTAGCTTTTTGCTTTACACTTTACTTTAGAAAAGGACATTTCATATGCTTTATTTTAAGAACATTTAATAAACGAGCATGAGCGACTCAACAGCCATCCACTGGCTTATCTTTGCAGGGTCATCCAGGGTCGTTGGGCGAACAGCAGGGTTCACCCTGGAGAGGTTACCAGTTTATCACAGGGCAAGAGAGAAGCACACAACCATGAAAACACACTCACACCCAAGGCCAATTTAGAGTAATCGGTTAGTAGACTCCATGCAGAAAGGAGTTTCCTACAGCTGTTGCTACAGCTTAGGCCAGTCACGATAACACATTTTGCTAGGTGATAAATTGTTCCAGAGATTATTGCGATAAACGATAATATTGCTGTTTTGACCATTTTTAGATAATGTAACGAAACGGCAAAATAACAATGCAAGAACAAATTCTCAAAGTTCAATCAACTTTAAATTCTAATGAACATTTAACACTGGAGCTGGAACACATTTGAAATATCCAAAATAAATAAGCAAAACAACAAATAAAATGAAATATGAAGTCTCTGTAAACAAAATTGTCCTTCTAAAAATGGACGCACCAGACTGAAGACTTTTATCATCTAGTTTTTGGTAGAAAGAGAGGGGGGGGGGGAGAAACGCCAGTGGAAATGATTGAGTTTGTTTTAATTTATCACGCGATTAATTCATTTATTGATTATTGTGACAGTTGCTAGCAGCTAGCAGTGCTAGCAACAAACTGATTTAAGACATCGGCAAGAAAATTGGGCCCACTTTTTTAGCATGTTTTTATTTTGAAACCAATTCAAATAAACCCTTTATTTTTGAAACCTCTAACAAGCGGTAGAAAACAGACCAGGACTCAAGAAGGAGAGCACTTCCCACTAAAGCAAAGTGTTACTCACTGCAGTGCCTCTGGGTACCAGCACGGGTTTGGGCGTCGGTTGGAGGTTCTGCAGGGGGGTGAAGCCGTCCTGGTTTAGGACGTCTTCACCCTCCGTCGTCCTCCAGTAGCAGTCTGGAGGAGGAGGAGGAGGAAGAGGAGGCGGGCCAGGAAGGGAGCCGTTCTGCTGTTCGTTGCAGCCATTGATGATTTCTGTAATTAGGTCTGTGTGCCGAAAAAAGAAAATGAGGAGCTCAGACTTTGCGTGCTATAATCCACTCACTAAACACTTCTGTTTGAGAAATGAGGGGTTTATTTCATTTAATCACATTTAAAAAGGATGCAGGCCAATGGAGTAAACAACAGGCTACAAAAAAAAAAAAATAGAAAATGTGTTCAGGTGTGTATCAAGGTTTCATCACGCTAATTTAAATGTATGCCAAGAGAAAGGCTACTTTATTACTAGAAGTGCTTTTAACCCTTGAACTTTTCCACATTTGATTACATAACAACCACAAACTTCAAGGCTTTTCACTGGGCTTTATGGGATGTGTGTGATGCTCATATCCAGAGTTATACTGTTTGCAAAACAGCATAACTCAGACAGACATAACAGAGAGACCACACAGGTTGCCACTTCGATCACGGTGACACTGTTCTAGTTTAGCTCTGACCGGATGTTCAAAGTTACTGTCCTGCTGGAAGCGTCTACTTCGTTTTCTTTCTGCATTGTCACGCGTTAAGCTTCAAACATCTTAATGCATGATGCTGCCACCGCCATGTGTCACCGTGTTTTCAGGGTGGTTTTACACCGCACATAAGTGTACGGGGCAAAGAGTTAAACTGTGGCCTCGGGTTTTCTGATTGGATGTGGTCTGACATGTGTCGCCAAGCGGCTTCCTGCGTTCAAGATGCAGAAAGGTAAACAAAGCACGCAGGAAAGACACGAACCTAAACTCTACATTTCATGTTTTATAACTTATCCAAGCTTATTCATTTATTCATTCATTTATTTTTGGGCAAATATTGGGGTAACATGCGTATCTTAAGGCTACAAAAATGTAAGTGCAAAAAAGAAAAGCGTCAATATGCACATTTTCGAGAACTAGACTCGTTTTTATATGCGCTCTCCTCCGTTCACGCTCATATTAGATAAAATGATAGGCAGAGGATCGGTGAATTCATTGTTTACTCCGACTATTGGCTCAGGTCAAGTCGGGACACAACGAAGCGTAACCAGGTCTGCCATGCCTCTGTGTAGTTAGAGCGTAAAACGCATCAATAATAAAACTCACCGAGTTCGCCATTGGGAGTACAAACGTGCGAAAACGCGTTGATCCCTGAATTGGGTGTTGGCTCCTCGGCTGTGAAAAATAACGATAATATTAATAGAATTACATGTACGAGGTGATTTAGACGGCGACCAGCGGGAAAGCACACATTTAACTACCCCGCTACCTTTGAAGAAGTCCATATCTTTCATCTCATGTGAGGAAGGTGAAGACCCTGAAGTCGGCCGTCGCGCGCTCGAATCCTGTTCAACCCGGATGAGTCCAGGAAACGCTCCTCTGCTCTCGATCAGGAACCTGTCAGTGCGGGTTTCAGTCTAGTCACCAGCCCGAAAGTCTGAGCACTGCAGAGGTGTCGAAGAACCAAGAAGACATGTGAACAACGCCGACAGAGACGAAGTTTAGTGTTCTGCTCTGATTGGCCCGCCTCTCTTCGCGGAAATCCCCCGAGCGTCGCGTCACCTCTCCTGCGGGAAACCCCCCCTCCTGCTCCCTCCTGGAGCAGCTGCAGGTTTTACAGCATTAAAGTCTGTCGCTGAATTGACTATTACAGCGTCTTCAGCTCAAAGTAGACCTGACGCATAACATTTTCTTTTTTCCTGTCTCTCTCTCCGTTAGATAATCTGAGCTCTCGTTTTTTCGCTTTCGGATTCTCGCTTCGGATCTCATGCAAAACTATTTGAACACCAAATAAATTTCAAGCAGCAGGCAGAGCCAACACTTTTAATATTTCTCCTGGTTGCATCAGCCTCTGATCCCACTTCCTTCACACAAAAAGAAAAGTGGGAATTTCTCAATTTCTCATTTGGCTCACCAATAACCTCTCTGCACGTTTAGTAGCTTTCCCCCCTCCATAGATGACGTAATTAACCGTGTGTTTTGACAGCTTTTTTTTTTTCCACCCAGTGTTTAGGAGGCAGTAATTGTTTTTTGGGGGAGCAGCAGTGACACCTGCTGGTCACAACGAGAAAATATGATTTAAAGGAAAAGGAAAATGAAAGCAAGGCGTTTAGAGGAAGCAGTGACTCAGCAGATGATCCCAAATCCACTGGTGCAGGATCGCCCATCCTGATGCTTTTACGCAGTATGTTTCAAAGTAAAATTCCTGTAATAAACAAGTTGCAAAATAGGCTTTTAAAGAAATACAAGCCTGGATCTTGCACAAAAGAATCAGACGTGATCAGATTATGAAACCCAGCTACTGGTGTGCAGCTTACAGGAACATCTACAACTACAGGCAGCTACAAGCAAGAACTGTAATCCACCATGTAAGGATCAAATTCATTTATAAGACTCATCAAAAACTTCGCAAAAATGTTTACTAAACCTCTTCTGAATTTTTAGTATTATGTATATAACAACACACCCCTGAATTTCTGTCAACCTCACCTCTGTTTACACCTGCGACACCGCCCATGCAGGTGTAAATAAATGGCTGGCTTATATTTAAACACAGCAAGGCAGTAAATACAGATGTACATATTAGAATAACGAGGTCATCTGGGCCTTTTAATTGTGAGTTAAATGCTCCATCTAGGGTGGAATGATTACGCAACATTCAACTGCAACATTTAAAAACAAGGATTAGCTGCACAAGATTGTTTACACTATGGATTTTGTCCAATCCATGCAGGTTCAAAATGAAACAATGCCTCTTATGCAGCACCCTCCTAACAACTTTTATGGCCATTAACAAGACCGAGGCATAATTCTGCAGGATTTGTGATGCTTAATAAAAATGGTACAGATCATGTTGTTTCCTGCACACTCAACTTTTGAACATGGTCCATAAATCCTAAGCTTGAAGTCAGGGTTTTCCTCAAGTCTAATCATAGCCTGCTTTAGTCATTTCAAAACTAGTTTTGATGTGTATTTTGGATCATTGCCTTGTTGCAACACCAACAGTGGCCAAGTTTCCACCATGAAGCTGCTGACTGGAGCTTATTTTATTTACTTTGTATAATGCAATACTAATCCTGGTAGCAAAGCACACCCGGTAGAGTGTGTTTTGCAAAGCACACCCTGTAGTGTGTGTTTTTAATGCTGACCGTTGTTGGACCATTCTTAGGTTTCAAGTGTCGCCTCATCATTTCCAAAGACATTTATTTTATATGGAGGTAAAATAGCTCAATCTTTACTTCCAGAGCTCAAATTCATTCATAAGATTCACCATAACCCTTCCAAAAACTAGTATCATTTTTCCAGTGAGTGATTAGAATCAGATGACTGAAACATTGACAAAATTGAGGGTTCCAACGGGACAATGAGCCCAAACTCCACAACTAGTTTTGGAATGGATGGATAAAAGAGCCAGACAGATTCTTATAATAAAAAAATGCCTGAAAATTACATGTACATATTGTTCCCTTATCCTTATTTTACTTCCTCTAATGTTTATACAAATACTTTGTCTATAAGCTGAGCTTGGAACCAAAGTCAAATTACTTTGTGATGCAATTTAGGCCGTTACAGCTGATTTTTGTGAAACCAACCAGTTTACACGAACGCTACCAGTTCTGCCAAGAAGAGTGGGTCGAACATTGAACTAGAAATATGCTAGAAGCTTGGTGATGGCTACAAACAGTCTGGAGTTAAGAGACAGCTGGCAAAGGTTTAATTTACCAACTAGTAGTGGGAGTAGGGCTGTTGTAAAGGAATATTTTAGTAATTGAGTAATCTATTGATTATTCTTACGATTAATCGGGTAATCGGATAAAAAAGAAGCTAAAATAAAACATTGGTAAATCTAACATAACAGCAGTGTTACTATCACATATCAATATTAGTTCAATTTTTCACATTTGAGCTTCTCTAACAGTTACTTTTCTGTAGTTTAGAAAATTAACCTGTAACAATAATAGCTCACTTTGTTAACTTGTAGAAAAGTTATACAAAAATCTGAAATTAATTCAATGTAATAATAAAGAGGCAGGCTAACAAATAGCCTATCTATTTGTGAGCAGG